>WTSP01026875.1:6487-17920 GCA_025331215.1 Actenoides lindsayi | reverse complement strand
GAATTCTGCTTAAATGAAACTGAATAAACAGCTTTAAATTTCAGTGTAGACATGGCTGTGAAAGGCAAAGCTATGACTCAGTTACAGTGTTCCAAAGGTGAGTCCATGCCAGATTTATTCACATTTCTTGTTTAGTATGTCCAAGCTGAGTGCAAATGGAGATATGGGTTCTCACTCCTCTGAATGGTTTAAGTACTGGTTTCAGAAGATTCAGGTGTAGAAATTGTCAAGGGTTGTGAGAAAGGCAAATGGACAGGTTTGAGTGTCAGAGACAGATGTAGTCAGTCAAAAATGCCCCCTTTTTTTCCACACTACAGAACAAGCTATTTATTAAGACGCTTGATCTAATTAGCATCAATGATTTATCTGTGGGACAAAACCAGAGGCAGTGATAAACGAACAGATAAGGTATAAACCACTCCATACCTGGTGGTCCATACAGCAGTAATCCTTTCCAGGGAGACAGAATGCCAGTAAACAGCTGTGGGTACTGTGGAAACAGAAAAGTGATTCAGGGATTAAACCTGCCTCATCTATAACAAAATGCAAGAGATTGTAACCCCTACCTCCACTGCTCTTAATGCATTCAGGAAACCTATGAAATTTGAAGAGATGGGGACAAAACCCCTCCAAAACAATAGAACATATAGGGTCTGAGTACTGGGGGGGCGGGGGGGGAAATCTGTATTTACATTTTGAAATCTGATTTAAGTGAATTCTTCAAATGCAATTGGTTTGATATTCTTTTTTTACACATAAGTTTCTACTGAATTAATATAGGCCAAATCCAGCACCTCTTATGCTGACAAAGGTGCCAAAGAATAGGACCCAACACCTGTAATTTTAGTATTGAAAGGCCATTTTTCTACAGGAGAATGTGTATGCTGTTGTCAGATGAAACAGGAACAGGGATAGTTCTAACTGGCTACGGAAGCTCAGTAATCATGAGAACTCTAAAACACCACTGTCCTTACAAGGAAAATGCTAACAAACCCAACGCTTGTTTTCTCAAAACTATTTAGCACCTTACCCTTATGGGATAAACAACTGCTTCCTTGACCAGCCTTTTAGCTGCATCCAGTCCAATAATATCATCCCACTTCACGTTTGGATTATGGAGGTAAATGTCCTGCAACACACATGGCATCCTGTTAGTAACAGTTCCTCTGCACGAGGGTCATGATCTCTGGCAAAGTGAAAGAATTGACAGAATCAGCTCTGTTATAAAATAAAAATGCTGTGAAGAGGTGTAAACTGTATTATTTAACCCTGCATGCTAGAGACTTCCCAAGTGGAAACCATACACAGCAGTGATTGCTGAGCCTTCCTTCCCTTCAAGCCCCTAGTTTCTGTTAAGGGCATGCACACCGCCAAATGTATATGCTGAGCAGATCTGTTTCTCAGATCTGTTTTCTGTTGGTTTTAGTAACCAGCTAACATATAAAGAGCTCACGGCATGAGGGTTCACCAGCCCTAATATTCTGCCTCTGATGCTGGCAAGAATACTTATCCAACAGGATATTTTAATAAAAGTATAAGCAAGAGGAGTGATGTCTTGGTTCGTATTTACATCCACCAAAATCTGCAGCTGAAGGACTCTGATAATTGAAATTACATCTTAGTTTTTCAGCTCACTCATTTGTTCTTCAGTGAATTTCTCTCAGGTCTTTGATGAACGTGCTTGTTCTGTAGCAATGAGTTCCACAGTTTAATCATGTGCAGTGGGAAGATACTTTCGTTTATTTAAAACTTGATGCTCAGTAACTTTATGGCTGCACCTATTACTTATAAGTAACAGTGAAAAATTGCTGTTTACTCCACACTACGCAAGACTTGCTGCAAGAAAAGCTGTGAGAAACTCTGTAACAGGAGGAAAATTTTCCCCTAAGCATCTATCAATAGATAGTCGGTAATTAGTCTGTGCCCTGAAGCACCCACTAAATTAATTTGATTTAATTCATCAAACTTTCCAAATCTTCTATGAATCTTCCCATTTGCTCTAGCAGCATTTTGTGGCTTTGTGTTCCAGGGACTAATTGTTCTGCAGAAAATATCACATCCTCAGTACAAATACTTGGGATAAATTCTGCTCTCCAATAAAAAACAGTCAGTCCCCAGAGACTGAAGAAAAATTATGTGCTTATATCCGAGGGGAAAATTTGATTTAATACAATTAGAAAAAATTATTTATAGCGAGTAGATTACACTTTCCCTTTCTATTAACAGCAAATTAAGATGAATCAGATTTATGATACTAAGTAGAGGCTTCCATAACCGTTTTCAAATTAAATTAGATTATGTTGTGAAATAGATACCACATGCTATTTATTTTTATTGATTTACACAACGTTGATTACCATAGCAACTGGGACCATACCAGCACCATTTGCAAACATACCATAATGAAGGCTAAAGCAACACTATTGCTTTTTGCTAAAGCAGCAGCAAGAATGGCACTATTTTAAAGGTTTACCATAAACTACAAACCAGACAGGAATTGAAATGAATGAGAATTTTCTTACTTTAAGGTTGGAAATTTCCTAGACTTCAGTTCTACTGAACTGCAAATGCAAAACTTGCAGATCAAGAATCTGGGCCGTATACAGCGATGAAAAAAAACAACCAGTCAACAAAAGTCTCCCAGGCTTCTTAAACAGCTAATTTTAAGTATGTAGGAGCAACAACTGATACCATTTCTGACTGTTATACCCAGGAAAAATCACAACACTAAAAAATATTGTGATAGTATGAAGCTTTTTTGGACCAGTGCCTCGTGGGGTCTGGGAGGTAACGCATGCAAAGCACTTATCTGCTTCACAGCCAGGCTGATCTCCAGCAGCCCCAGGGCTAGACTGCACCTCCACCCAGGAGTGAAATGAAATGGTGCTGATGATGTCGATATTCCCTCCAGGTGTCAAACTGCCCATCCTGGCTGAATCCCCAGTCTGCCCTGGGATACTGCAGTGCTATTGATGCTGTGCTGAGAAGAGGGAAGGACACTGCTTGCAGAGCCTGCAGCAATAGGATGTCTCAGCTGCGCCAGGAGAGGGAAGACAAAGAGCCCAGATCATACAGGCAGCGCGGTGCAGCGCACAGCACTAGTGTTGAAAAGAATGTGGGGATATCCCTGTGTAATAAATTTGGCACATGGCACCTAGTAAACATGCTCAGACTTGGGATATTTCCATGATATTGGCACACCATCCACACTGAACACGGCCCAGTGCCTCAAATGGAAACTGCACCCACAGAGTTCATTTGAGGTTTTCTTCCCCACCGTTTGATCACAGGTGACACATTGGATAATAGTTGGTATTAGTTAATACATTTGAATCTCTCTTTTCAGTGAAGTGTTGCATATTTTCTGTAGCAATAGGAACAAAGGGAAAAGCCTTGACAGTCTCATGGGTACGACATGATTAGATTACATGTTTCCCGTTAGAAAGGAGCGGTCTTAATTACTTCCTCCCATTGTGTCTAAGAAAGAAACATCATTACATAGAGAGAAATGACTTGTTGGAAGTTGCATGGTAAGAGAAATAGCTTGCACTTTCAAGAACAAGCGCTGTCAGTGGCAGTAAGAAGAAACAAACAGCATTCTCAGATGACAGCCAAGATCTCTATACAATTGAAATGGAGATCCAATCTTACTTTGCTTACAACCATCGCGAGTTCTCTCATCTCACCAGTCATGCCAATGAAAGCACTAAGGGGTTTCAATAATCGTTCCTAAAAAAGATAAACAGAAGTTCTTGTCAGGCTTCAACTGCTTTTAAACAGACAAACTATGAAATTGTTTCAAAACATATACATCTTAATAATGTAAACTTTTAAAGCTCTAAAAAGATGGATGGTAATAATAAAGGTTTTGAGGTAAGCCATATTTTCAGTAAATCATCGTCCTTTAATCTTACAGAATCTCATCCTGAATTAGCATAAAAATGAGCACCTCTCTTATTGCACGTGTAGTCCTAAACACACCCTAAATCACAGATTAAGAGTGAAAAATCTAACTATGGGTCACTGCATTGTCATATCCTCTGTTTTTGAAGGCTCTTTGAGTACTTGCCAGACAGACAGGACACGTAAGGCTGAGAAGCTATGGCTTGTGTGATTACTGAAGACTAAACTCTGTTCTTGTCTCAGCTGAGACAAATGCTAAGTAATATACTGAATTCAAAGGAACCATAACTGCACCCTCAGAAGTTCCGCAGGTTTCTGCAATTTTAATTTTTTGTGTGTCTGTGAATCGTTTGTATTTGTTTTCTGCTTTCACGTGCAAAGAGTCAACTGTCAACAAATCAGACTGCTATGAAGGATGGGTGTCCTTTCAGGAAGGAAGCACACCACTAAGAAATCTATGCCCTTTTCTAGCACCTGGGAACACAGACAACATCACTGCAGTATTTTGCTTTGTTCCTGGTTATGTAAAACTGATACTCATGTTCACTGGATGGAAATAAGAACAGGAACACTTACTGATGGATCTGGATCACAATTAAGGCTGTTCAAGGCTGTTCCATTGGATGATATTTTGACAGTATCCTGAATCATCCCATGCAAGTCAACTACTTGGCCCTGAAGGAGAAAACAATGTTTTGATAGGCTTTAACTGTTAAAACTGCGGTGGACAAAATTTTGCTTCCTATTACAGCAATTAGCTTCTTTAGTGCAGACACAGTCCTAAATACAGCAAAAACTCACCACGGAATCTATGGTAGCAATGGGAAAGGAACACACATCTCCTCAGCCATTGCAACAATCTAACTGCAGAGCCTCTTAAAATCTCTTTCAGGAATCTGAAATTTATCTTCAATTTTATCTATTACCATTGGGTTTTAAAAACAGAAATATTTTTTTCTTTTTGACAATGTTTGAAATAATATTTAATGCAAGCAGAGACTCCTATGCAAAAAAAATTACTGCCCAAATCATAAAATTGACCCTTAAGCTACAGGGACATTTTGTAAGAAAACAGACACAACACAAGAAGGTTCCATTTGATAATCATGAAAAATTTTCCATGTGTTTTTTTCTACATACACATTTCTACCATAAATCACACCCTAGGTTTCCACCAACCCTTCTCGTGTGAGCACTGTCTCCTCCAGCTTTGTTGATAGCTGAGATGTTTAAGCCAAAGTCAGATTGCTCCAGAGTAACGGCACTGTCATCATTCTGAAGAAAAAAACAATTTTAGAACAGATGTATTGCCAAGTAGATGAGTTGCAGCTATCCCGTCACAGGCACCATCCCACCTCCTCATTCATGCCCAGATGAGCTGTATCATGACGTGGAAGCTGCAACTGTGTGACCTGCTCTAGGTGATCCCTGCTCTGGCAGGGGGGTTGGACTAGATGATCTTTCGAGGTCCCTTCCAACCCCTGACATTCTGTGATTCTGTGAACACTGTTGTACATGTAGTGAGACTTCATCTGACTTCAGACAGCAGTGGTGAAAGCTCAGCATTCAAGTTATTTAATGTGCATTATTATTATTATTAAAGTTCATTCTAATTTGTAGAAATCTGCAATTGAACAGTGGAAACAACAGGCAAAAATAAGGCTCAGCATGTCAACTCAGAAATGAGGAGCCATTTTAGGATTGTAAATTATTTTGACATTCATTTCATAGCAATCATTACTGTAATGCCCCAAAGATAAGTCTTTTTAAGGGTGAGAGAACCAGTCAGGGATGAGAGCCATTCTATGCAGGAATATGGACTTAAAAACCCCTTCTCATTCCCATAGTTCCTCAAACCTCTAACAGACACGGTGCTTGCCCACCAACCTGCTGTTCCTGTTCCCTTCTCTGTAAGGGATAGAGATAAAGTAGTTTTTCACAGCAACCTTACCAAAATGAGAATCACACAACTGAAAATTACAGAGCCAAATTACTCCCCCAGTCTCAAACACCATATGCACTGTGAAGATGCTTACAGCTGACAACGAGACTTTCTACCTGGTTTGTTCGTCTGGCTTTCTGGCCACATGAACTAAAGGATGAACCTACTGGTGTTAGTGGGAAAACTCTGGTTGTTTTCAGTACAGGTTGGATTATACAACTCCTTTTCCTCTCAATTTTGCCTGTGACTTCCTCCCCAACTCACAAAGTATATTATGAAGTCTTGTACCTATAATCCTTAAATCACATAATTAGTAAAACTCATACAATGGCTACACAGTTATTAATGGTGTAACTCACATCCTCTTGCTGCATATAGCCTTTCAAAATACAATCACATTGATTCCAGCCATAACACTGCCAGGATAAAACACGTTTATAAACCTGTTTGAGGCTCTCCTTGGCGGACGATTTAAATTCTGTTGTACTCCCAGGTGAAGTTTTTGACCACGGTCGTTGCACTGTCTGATGTTTCAGCCTTGGGAGAGTCTGAGAAGAGCTTGCTGCCCTAGAATTAAAAGAATAATATCTTGAAAGGCTTTCATAACTACTTTTTTTTCCTCTTCTGAATATCCAAAAGATTAAAAGGTGGGGGTTTCAAATAGTGCAGTTTCAGGCTAACTTTGCTCCCAGTGAGGTTAAGGCATCAGTTTCAACCACAGCAAAGTTCAGTGTTTACTGCTTTCAAACATGACACCCTACTTTATCCACGCTGTAGAAACTTTTTTTTCATTTTCTGCATCTCCATTTGGGAAATAAGTCTCTATTTTCCTCCAAAAGATACAGAAAAAATGCACCATGCAGTCAGCAGCGTGACTGCAGGCTTTAGTGTTCCTATGCTATCAAAAAATTATTTTTTAACCACACTGCATATTGTTTTTATAGGAAAATAAAGAGTAAAACTCTTTATCTTTATCTTACCTTCTTTTTACATTTATCTTACCTTCTTTGTCTTCCTCCAGTTTTCAGCTGTTGTTTATTTTCCACTGCAGAAAAATTAATAATAACATAAAAAATAATTAAGGATTATAAAAAAGGGTAACTTGTCTGTTATTTTTTTTTTCCTTCAAAAATATCTTTGAGCATACAGTAATGACCTTAGAAATAACAATGCATGAACAGGAACAGAATGATTATAGGCAATGCAAGCTTGCAAAAATGTTTTGGAAACAAACTGATCTTGGAGAGAGCAGTTTGGTTTCAGGCTTGCTACATTTTAGACTCCTTCGGTCCTTAGTTTCCTCGCTGACATTTTATAACTGGTATCACTTTCCCAGTAAAATGGACACTACCAGGAATTAGATCAAGCACAATGAACTAATTTAATATATCACACAGAGTGCTTATTTAATGCTAACAAGTTTTTCATTGCTAAATTGGGAAGTAAGAATCCACCTCACTCTTCTTGATAGTAATTTTACCGTGTCCAACATGCCAAGACAGCATAAATATCACACTGCAGTGGTTATCAAACTGTGTTATTTTTTGCAGTTCCACCATTTGAAACAATTTCTGTCAAAGAAAAGCTTTTTTCAGCAAATGTCAACCTTGCAAAGCCCGGATGTGAACTCAGAAAGCCAAGGGTTTGTATGATACCAGCAAGCACCTGATAGTTCCAAAACTGGTGTTGCAAAACATCTCCCATCAGCCTTCTCTATACAACGCTCTTGCACTCAGATTCCACAGACTCAAATAAAATAATCCTTCCCTAACAGATGTTTCACTGAAAGAGGCTGGGAACACCGTGTACTTGGAGGCAGCAGGGCCCACATCTGAAGCCTGTAATCCTGTGGGTACCTCTACAACACTGCAAACTGCAGTTCAGCATGGAAATACGTTGATTCTGTAGAATTTCCTGAGAGAATTATGAAGGATTTAGTAGGAAGGAGCACCATCTTGTTTGGCCTTCATACACCATGATGTGACCATGGACACAGTTTAGGACAGGTCACAAAGAAGCAGGCAGCAGCTTCTCTGGAGAGATACGTGCAGGAGGAAGGTTGCTCAAGGACAATACATCCCTGCCAGCAGGGCTGCAATTTGGGGACTGGGTAATGACAGAGTGCCACAAGTTTGAGCAGCTTCTCTGTCCAAAAAAATGCGTGCTAAGAGCTTGCAAGTGTCTAAGAGTGACTCCTTAGGAATTGCTCACTTGGATCCTGGATCAAGCCTTGGCTACCACTTATCCTGGCTAAGAAGAAGTATGATATGACAAATGCTTTGCAATACATCTTCCTTCTTGATGCATAACAAATCCCTTTGGTTTCATCCTGCAAGGCTGCTCCTCTTTGTGTTAATGCCAATCAATAGGTTCTAGCTGTGAATCTTTCACTTTTTTTTTCAGGCAGATAATGCTTGCTTTCAGCTAGTACTGATCTTCTACATCACCATAAACGTAATGATGACTAGTAGCTTTAGCACCTTTCAAAACGAGGTTCACCTACACAGGTCATTTTATTATACTAATGTAGTGTCTCATTCAGCTGTGATTTCAAAGTTGCTGGCAGCCATATGAAACAATGATGACTGTCCAGAGATTTTCCCTGGACAACCATCCCCTTCTCTAATGATTATATTTTTCTTAGAAGACAAAAAGGTAGAGATGTTGGTGTTTTCTGCACCCTCCAAGCTCTTCATAACTGACTCTTATATAGTTGTTCTTATGGCTTCTATAAGTACATTTTCAAGCACAAAACCACCCAGGACCTCAGGATCGTAACAAAACATTCACGTTCTGATTTGCCTTATTCTGTATCATTCATTTAAACCTCAGACTTTAAGTGCTTTGGAGCAAATAAACCTGTTACTTGCTTGGCACATTACCTTCAGTCCAGGAAAATGTGCAAAATAAATGGTTAACGAGGCTGGTGGTGATAAACTTTTAAGCACTAAGCTTGTATAAGCTAAGTTGTAATACCTCTTTTAAGTGGTTTATTTTCATTTTAAAAGTAAATAAATAATTTAAAAAATCAGAACAGACTTACTACTCCCTCTCCATGAGAAGGAAATTAATATAGCCATGCCATAATATTTTGTGCTTATATGGCATTTTTCAATATCAAATCAGTTTTTGAAAGACAGTAAAAAAAAAAACCACCTTCTTGTACCTCTATATAAAGACAGAAGGAGAAGCAGAAGAGCTCAAAGCCCCATCTCTCAGTTCTCAAGTCCTCTGTGCTAGAACTATAGCTCTGTAGCTGTAGGAGAGTTCTAACATTAAAGGCTGACATACACGAGAAGGGCGGTGAGCATATCAAGCAAACACAGATTTTAGGCACTGGAAACAACAGCTTCCTTTTTGGAACACAGCCACATACCAGTGTCCAGGACCTTTTTCGTAATTTTAGGGTACTTTTGAAATTTTACAAAATAATAGCTTTCGTATTCCATCAAAATTGTCTCAAGATCAATGTTGTCACAAACTTCAAAGCCACGTAAACTTAGTTTCGTCTCTTGTTCCAACGCATTTGCAGCATCAACATACCTGGTAATTTAAAAACAACAACAACAACGAAACAAAAACACAAACAAAACCAAAAGCAAAACAAAAAGATCAAAAACCTGAGAGTTACTATCTCTGATTTTTGACAGAAAAAGCAATAAATGGCATTAGTAAGTCTATGGTATTTTTAAGCTGTCCACGGCTCTAATGATTATAAAAGCTATTATATTTTATTATTAAACTCCATTTAAAAACCCTTTGCTGATTGCTTTAAAGTATTTTTTAAATGTATAGGACATTTTAGTTCCAGGCACCTAAACAGTTTAGCCAGGTAAACTGACAAGGTAGGTGATTGTAGAGTTTACCTCTTACTCACATCAAACCTAAGGGTTAGACCCCCCAGAGGACAGAAAGACAAGTAACAGGAGGTCAGACAGGCACAAACCCACAAATGTAGGGCACTGTTATTTAAAAGACATACCCTTCCTCCATTAAATAATGCAAAATTAGAATCAGGAGGTTTTTTCGACGAGCTTCTGTTCGCATCTCATCCTGTGAATTAAGACAGAACTCTAGATCAAATGTAATATTCTCTTTATTGCTGTGAACAGCATCTAAATGTAGCCTGTGGAAACAAACAAATTAAGACAACAGCATGTAAGAACTGTAAAACAACTCACTCTTAATAAACAGAAGGAAAGTGGTTTTCAGTGTAATATTTCTCACAGATTATCAGGGCTACTGCATGGGTAGAAACCTTCTCCTAGAGAAGAGAAAATTACTTTGAGGTTAAAAAAGTAACTTGCTTCCTTACTATGGTTATGGAGCTCCAGCACACTCAGGCTGCTGCAAATTTCAGGGTAGGACTCTTGCAGACCTCGTGCAGAGTGTCTCCAAGGGCTGTGCAAGGAAATCTTGTTCTCCAGCTTGGATGTGTCCCTCCCTCTACCAACTAGAAACTTATTTACTGAGTACTTGGAGAAACGGGGGATGAAGAACAGGTCTGGGATCTGCATGACTACACTACAAAGACCAGCTGTAACACTGTTGGCACCTCCCCTTTCATGGGCCTTGATGTGTAAACAAAAGTAAAACACAGAGCATTTGAGGAATTGGTAGTTTGGGCTGACACCAAACTTGCCCGTTTTTTAAGACAGGAGTGATCAAAGTCAGGTCCCAACATGCAGAAATTTCACGAAGGACTCGGTCCCAAGGATTTCTTCACAGAGATTGGAGAACCCAAAGTCGTTCACAAATAGTTCAGCCAGAAAAAAAAAAAGCCAGGCAGTGTAAAACATCTTTGTGATCATTCAGTGAAGCTACGTCTCGGTGTGGGGGCATAAAGTGCAGTAACAAGTAGAGTAAAAGGGGCAGTGGAAATAGCAACCCTGTAAGATCCTAGAACAAAGCCTTACTCAGATGAAACATGTCATATATGCTGTCTGCAGAGAGATCCTGAGATTTTAGGGTTGCTCTAGAAAACAGCATATCAACTGTGGTCTGCCTCACTGGGATTTGAAACTGGGACCACAAGAAAGGCAGGTATGGCCAAACCCACATCTAGGCAAAGAAAACACTGCCTTTCTCTTTTAGGATGCTGGCATTCAGCACTGGGAGTTGGACTCGATGATCGTTATGGGTCCCTTCCAGCTTGAGATACTCTATCGCTCTATGGTTCTATGATTCCTTGTGAGGACCTGGTCACACTGGCCAGTAACACATACACAAAGTCCCACTTATATCCCCAGCTTCCCTCCCCTCTACTCCAGTCAAACAGTGCCTGGGTCTATCCCCAAGAAAAAGCTTAGCCCAAGTGTTAGGAAACTGAAAGGTGACAAACCCACAAACCTACATCCTCCTCAGACTAGGAAGAGAACCCCAGCATCTGTAGCAATGACTTCTGGTACTCTCTGTCAGTGTGTGGCACACAAACAAGCCAAAACATCACTGCTGACCAAGGTTTATGTTTTTAAATCCCTTTTTTTAAAAAGACCTTTCAGATCATCGAGTCAACCATTAACCCAGCACTGCCAGGGCACCACTAACCCATGGCCCTCAGCACCACAGCTCCACGGCTTTCAAACCCC
>WTSP01026874.1:0-29977 GCA_025331215.1 Actenoides lindsayi | reverse complement strand
CTGGGAAACGGAGTCCGCTCCCGCCCTGCCCCGCGCCCGCCCGGGCCCCGCCCCGGCCCCGCCAGCCCAGTCGCGGCCCTGGGCGCCGGTGAGCGAACCGGAGCCGGCTTTGCCAGCGGGGCGCGGGACCTCCGCCCCAAATCTCTTGGTCCGCACTCAGGAAGGTAACGTCACAAGGGAAAGAGCCCCGGTTTTATCGACACAGCGAGAGCTGCGACGGTCTCCTATATAATCTATCCCCTCCACCCTCTGGAGAGGCGGCCCCTGGGTGCCGAGTTCATAGTGCCGGGCATTATTAGGAAAATACTTTAGAAAATGCCCAGGGCACGGTGTGAAGTCCTGTGAGGTACCAGCGTTTCTCGGTTAAAAGACTGGTTAGACTGGAGGTGGTACATGAGGGCACGAAACAGGCTCTCTGTCCTGCAGGAACAACACGAGTCGAGGGGACACAGCAGGGGCTTTGCACAAGAAGTGCTGCGAAAGGAAAAAGGACACCCGTTACCATCACCCCTCGCACAGCTGGGCACAGTCGTGATGGATGAGGCTTGACATCCATGTGCATGCTCAGGTCTGGACCAAATCATTTGGGATAATGCCTGGAGAAAAAAGCACAAAGTCCACAGTGGGTTGTTACTTCTAAGTTGTCTACAAGACAATGTAGGTCTTCCTTGTCCCATCCTATATGGCTTTCACAGGGTACTGGTATCTTCATCACTCTTTATCTTTCTTTTCAGATATTTATTTTCTTTTCAGTTACTTCTGCTCATTTAAGTTCATCACGTCCTACTTCCCACCTCCAGCCCAGCTGCATCACCCAGCCATTACACTCCTCTCCTCACAAGACACTTTGTCCCAGCTGGTCTCCACTCCACACCAGTTCTGAGAATGGACGTTCATCTCAAAGAAATGCTTTGAGAAAAGCTGTTGATTGCTCACGGTTTGAAGGTGGTGCCTCTTGACATGTCCCTGTGCGGCACTGGGCAGAACATTCAACACCGACCAGCAAGGCAGTGCCCAGGCTCCTTCTGCACACGCTGTTTTCCTCACCCCGCAGAATCAGGAGGATCTCAACAACAGGTGGAAATGAAAAGTGACCAATAAACAGGTGACGTTGAGGGGCAAGGCACTGGCACCTCAGAAGAGCAGATGGAGGTGAGAGGTGTCCAAGCAACTGATGGGCCTTCCAGCTTCCCTGTTAGGAACGGGCAGAGCTGTGAGGTGCTGAAGAAAGGAATTTTTAAACGCTTGGGTTTGTTAACTTTTCACTTGCTTCAGTTGCAGTGCATTCCCTAACAGGGAAACCACCCCACCTTAACCTGTGACCTAACACTATTTTTGGGCAAAAGGACCAACTAGTGCAACGCATCAATCAGTGCAGCACCCCAACAGAAATCACCAGGGTAGCCAGGAAAAAATTGGGGCTGACTACGGGAACTGTAGGACAGATGAGAATCAGTCACCAGGAAACAGAGGAGATTTAAGTGTTAAGACCAGCTCGAAGCATTTGTACCAAAGCGTAGGAAGGTCCCAGCTGCTGTTTCCTGCAACAGGAATGGGCAGCACAATGCAGCAAAAACTGGGATGTTCTGAAGATGGTTTCGTTGCCAGGTCTGGCCAAACATCAGCACAAGTACGAGGTCACACCAGAGGCGAAGAACCAGAACTTCAGTTACGCACAAGGCTCACAGGTTAGAGATGATGTGGGAGAAACAGATACAGTTCACCCAGAGTAGAGAGGAACCCAGAAAGGTGCCCATGAGGGAGCTGAAATGATGGGGAGAGTTGGGATGTATCCAGTGAACCTTGTAGACAGGCCAGCCACTGATCACCCAGGTCCTTACGGAAACCTGCAATGCCTGGGTGCTGGTCACTCATAATTCAGGAAAAAATGAGCTTACAAATTGTGTCCCTGTTCAGACCAGCCTCTAGAACCAGCCTCTTGAGCTCTAGAGCCAGCAGAGCACAGGAAAACTACTACATAAGGAGACTTTATAAATTCAATTCATCCAGGCTACTAAACATTAACAAGAGCAAAAAATCCCGTTCTACAAAAGTGCACAAATAAGGTTAAAGCCAACAAAAGACCCATGAAAGGTAAACGAAGATGTTACACAAGAGCTACTGTTGCTGTTGGGTTTCCAACCTCAGCAAGGGGGGTGGGCATAAAATCCATCTATAAATCTTGTCATCTAAGTTCACAAACTCTACACATCCTCCCAGGGCTGGCTTTGTTTTGATGCTGTTCTCAGGGTGTCTAAGTGGGAAGAAAATGCTTTAACTTAAGGCTTCAAATCCTCATGGTAAAACAAAAATTCTGCAGAGAATGGAAGCTGTTCTCTGCATTCAAGAGCAGCTAGCCCCACAGGGCAGCATTTTTAAGCCCCATAGTTAGAGAAGCTCTGAAGGCACCTAACACAGCTCCTCCCACAAACCCTTGAGGGATGGAGATGCCACTGAACCCGACTGACCTTGACCACGTCCAGGGTTCTGACATGCTTCTCTGGAAGCCCATCTTCTCCAGCTGGGAGAGAAGGAAGCTGCATTTTCTGCTGCAGCGTCTCTTGCTCTATCCAGCCATTCTGGGTGCAGCAGGGAGCCAGCCCTGCCTCCCATGCGCTGAGCTGCTGTCGGGGGTTTATCATCCCCTGCGGGAAGGGTCTGATGCTGAATCAGCGCTCGCACACACGCTGACCTGCAAACTTAGCTGAGGAGAGAGCTTACCGAAGGTTACTGGGAAAGTCCCACCACAGCCTTGGTCCCATCTCTGTGTGGTGGTGCCTCAACGTGCCGGACTGTTTCTGAAACAACACATTTCCTGTGACCAGAGCCCGTATGTGCTGCAGAGCAGACACCGTGCGTGCAACACTGCTCCTCTGCCCTGCAGCACTTGAAACCCAAACCACCCCATTTTCTGTTTTCACTGGAGAACGACACCCTGCCCTCCACACGGGTTCAGCAGGGAGCTTGGACCCAGAGCAGGTCCTGAGCCAAAGAGCTCTGTGTGTCGCAGACTGCTGCCTGGATCAGCTGGTGTTGCCGGTGCTCTCTCCCTTCAGCCTCAGACTGCCCCTAAAACGCTGCCAGATCCATCACCCTTGGAGGAATCTAGAGCAGCTTCGCAGAAAGTTTCCTGAAACAGGCCCAGGGAAAAAAGCATTTTCTAAAAGCCCCAAGTACTTCAGCTTCACAGCCAGCTGGAGGAGGGTCAAAGAAAGCAGGAGAAGCAGAGCTCTGGGCAAAGTGCTCTGACTGTGGCCACTTCTGACTGCACCAGTGGCACTCGCCTGGATTCTGGGCTGAGAAGCTCACCAAGTCCAGGTGCATGATGCCCTGAAATTAGAAGTCCCCTCAGGTCCCCTTTCCCTGCTTGGCATGCTGTCTAAGGGATGGGTGTCCGAGGGGTGACTGGACAATACCCAGTCCTGTCATTCCACTGGCTCCTTGAGCACAACAACCCTAAGATGAGACCTGCACACAGGGCAGCACAGGCAGGGAAACGCTGACAGATCAGGGGTTGCCTCACACTGAGCCGCTTACCAGTGGACAGCCAGCCTGAGATACTCCAACACCTTCTCGTGTCTCTGTTCTGCTTCAGTGCCATTCCACACATTACCTGGTCTCTTCCTGCTCATCTGCTGTGCAGGGACAGAGCAGTAACCCACAGGGCTTCCAGACCTGAAACCTGCACACATATCAACAGCAGGAACCAGGAAAAGTGCAGCGTTCCATAGGTTAAGGCCTCAGAGAATGTGAGGTCCTGGGCCAAGGAAAACACCAGCAGTTTGTGCAGTCCTGTAATTAGGTGTATCTGTGCAGGATTTAAGCTGGTGATTAATTATCCCTTTTGCCCAAGTGTTTGAATGGGACTTGGGAAAAGTATTTCAAAGCTGGGGTAGGCAGGGGAGGGGGGGAACAGGAATGGACTGGAAGCAGATGAAGTTGAATTCAGATGAAAGTCTCCTGGGATCAGGAGGTACCTGGATGTGCTCACTCAAGAGTCCATATCCACCGAGGCAAGAAGTCCAGCCTTGTTTTTCAGGGAAGCAACCATGGAACCATTGTCTGGTTTGGGTTGGAAGGGGCCTTTAAAGGTCCTCTAGTCCCCGCCCGCAGCACTCCTGCCAGAGGCAGGAGATGTCTCAGCAGAGGTGCTGGGGCTCACAAGCACTTTTCCCTGTTACACTGAAAACACAGAATCCGCGTGTCGTGGGGGTTGTAAAGGACCCCTGGAGATCATCTTGTCCAACTGCCTGCCCCAGCATCATCACCAGAGCAGGTGACCAACAACCCAACTTGATTCAATTCAAGAACCCAAGAACTACCTGCACACTGGAACCAAGCTCCTGCGGTGCAGTGATGGTCTCCAGCACGGTACCTTTGGGTCCGCAGGGAAGCCCCGCAGCCCTGAGAGCTGAAGGTGTGACCCCTCTGCCAACAAGGAACCCGTGATGCTGAGCCAGGGCACGAGGACCCACCCAGAGCAGCCTGTTGGCTTCTGCTCCCCACCAGCGCGATTCCCTTTGGTCATCAGAAAAGCTGAACTCTTTACTGGTCAGGCCCAGCGCGTAAGGTCCAGCACTCAGGCAGAGGGTTTCATCCTTACCCCCAGCATTTTTGGGATGTTTTCACTAAAACTTGGAGCCTCCTCTGACAGCTGCCATGGGACAAAGCTGCTGTACTTGGTGCAGCTGCACTGCAAACGGCTGCTGCCATAAATAGGGCAGCCAGGCACCAGCTGCCCGGGCCTCTCCGGTTCCTCCACAGGCCCCCTGCTTTGTGACACGCACAGGCCCCCGTGACACACCACAGCCACCAACAAACCTAAACAGGCAGACTCAAGAGTCACAGGAAGACAAATCTGGGTGGCCTGGGCTGCCACCCTTTGACCTGTGCTCTCCCCTTGCACCGACTTCACCCGCTTTGGGTTTTTAAACCAGCAGCAGCACAAGGAAACTCCCAGCACAGCCTCTGCTCTCTGAACTCCAGGCACAGCAGCAAACAGCAGAAGAGGGAGGCTGGACAGACTGACTAAGAAGCGTTTGGGTTTTCATTAGTAGGAAAAATAAAGATCTGGAGTAATTAAAAGTTGGGAATTTTCTCCTGCACCACAAACCAAAGCACAGAGGAGCTGTGCCATGAACCCTGGGCTCTGGTGAGCTACCAGCACTGGCACTGGGAGAGGTCAGTAGGGCCACAGCAAGAGGAGACAAGGCAACTCCAGAGTTGGGGAGAGGGGACAAGCACAGGGACACAACATCGCATGGGTCTGGCTTTGAGAGAAGGAAATTCATTTTAAGGAATGCAGAGAGAGGCAGATGGGGGGCTGACCAGGGAAAGGAGGGAGCTGATCTCCAGGGCCCGGGCTGTCAAAAGGTGAGCTGAGCACGACGGGCTTGCTCTTAACTCGGAGAGGGTGTAAAAACAGGGAAGAGGAAAGGTTATTCAAGCTGACAGGCAATGTTAGTACAAAAAGAAGTAAAAAAACTCACCAGAAATAAACTGCAAATACAAATTTATAACCTGCATCAGAAGGGTTGAGGCGTACGAAACAAAATACAAAAATCTCATTTTAAAGCCACCTCCAAGCTCGGAAGCAGCCCCTGGCTGCACACTCCCCTCAGGACTCCTGGCCGAAGCTCCTCCGGGATCGTTCTTCCTTTATTTGAATTTCTAAACTAGGCTGATCATTGTCTCCAGGTTTGCACTGCACGCCCATCTTAACAAGTGGTACAGTTGCCCCTTATGTACTTAAAATAATTAACACGAGCTAATTCTGTTCCTCCCCATTAGCCAGGCAGAGAGATTACTAAAATAAATGCATTTAAGCTGTGTAAGCATCACTAAATCTTTGCATCCTCAACACAAAAACCCCCCAAACTCCGCTCTCGGGCCAGGCACACATTCGTGTCAGCGTCCCTGGCACAGGGGCCAGGTGTTTGTGCCATAAACGCACTTCAGGTGCCACACAGCAGCACCATCTCTGCCCAGCTGCACCTGGCTGCTGGTGCTTTGGCCTGGTACAGGAGTGGTAAGAGGAACTCTGACCACACGGTCCGAGCTACAGTTTCGGAGCCAACACAGAACACTGTTGGTTGGAAGAGACCTTCAAGATCATCCAGTCCAACTTTTGACCCAACACTGCAATCCCACCACTAAAACACATCCCTGAGCACCAGGTCCACACACCTTTTAAATGCCTCCAGGGATGGTGACTCCACCACTGCCCTGGGCAGACCATCCCAATGGTTGAGAACCCTTGCAGTGAAGAAATGTTTCCCAATATCCAGCCTAAACCTCCCCTGATGAGACCTCATCTGGAATAATTGTGTCCAGTTCCGAGTCCCTCAGTTGAAGGAGGACAGGGAACTGCTGGGAAGAATCCAGCTCAGAGCCACAGAGCTGATGGAGGGAGTGGAGCATCTCCCTGCTGAGGAAAGGCTGAGGGAGCTGGGGCTCTTTAGCTTAGAGGAGGCTGAGGGGTGACCTCATTCATGTTTATAAATACGTAAAGGGTGAGCATAGGAGGCTGGACCCAGGCTCTTTGTTATGTTCAATGACAGGACAAGGGGCAATGGGTATAAGCTGGAGCAGAAGAGGTTCCGCAGAAACACAAGGAAAAACTTTTTCATGGTGAGGGTGACAGAGCCTGGCCCAGGCTGCCCAGAGGGGTTGTGGAGTCTCCTTCTCTGGAGACATTTAAAACCCCCCTGGCTCTGTTCCTGTGTGACCCGCTCTAGGTGATCCTGCTCTGGCAGGGGGGTTGGACTGGATGAGCTTTGGAGGTCCCTTCCTACCCTGAACATTCTATGAATCTGTGTGATTCTGGCACAGCTTGCAGCCATTCCCTCTGGTCCTGTCACACATCACCAGGCTGTCCCCCTCCTCACTCCAACCTCCCTTCAGGGAGTTGTAGGGCACAAGAAGGTCTCCCCTCAGCCTCCTCTTCTTCAGACTGAACAACCCCAGCTCCCTCAGCCGCTCCTCACAAGACCTGTGCTCCAGGCCCTTCTCTAGCCTCGTTGCCCTTTTCTGGGCATGCTCCAGCACTTCTGTGTCCTTCTAATAGCGAGGGGCCCAGACCTGAATGCAATATCCAAGGTGTGGCCCCACCAGTGTCGAGTACAGGGGATCAATCGCCTCCCTGTTCCTGTGGCCACAGTGTTTCTGATACAAGCCAGGATGCCACTGGCCTTCTTGGCCACCTGCGCACGCTGCTGACTCATCTTTAGTCGACTGTTGATCAACACCCTCAGGTCCTTTTCCAGCTTGCAGCTTTCCAACCACACATCCCCAAGTCTGTAGCTTACCCTGGGGTTGTTATGCCCCAAGCATCGGACCCAGCACTTGGTCTTGTTGAACCCCGTGCAATTAGCCTTGTCCCACTGACCCAACCTGTCCAGGTCCCTCTGCAGAGCTCCCCTACCCTCCAGCAGACCGACACACCCCGCCAGCCTGGCGTCATCTGCAAATTCACCGAGGGATCACCTAGTGCCCTCATCCAGAGCATTAATAAAGATATTGAAGAGAACAGGCCTAAGCACTGAGCCCTGGGGAACACTGCTCGTGACCGGACGCCAGCCAGATGGAGCTCTCTTCACCGCCACTCTCCGCCTGACCACACAGTGCAGTGTATTTATCCAAGTCTCGTGCCACAAGTTTCTGAAGGAGAATGCTGTGGGAGACAGCGTCAAAGGCTTTACTGAAGTGCAGTCAGGCAATGCCCACAGCTCTTCCCACAAAGAGAACATGCTGCACACACTCCAGCAAGGCCCAGCTGGCTCCGTCCCAGGCCCCCGAGCCCAGCACAACAGGCAGGTCTCCTCAGCAGGAAGGTCCCCCCAGCACCACCCGAGCTCCAGCAGCGCTCGGCGCTGCGGAAACACCCACTGAAGGGACTCCCTGCGCTCCCACCACTTACGGCCCGGCTCTGGGGGGAGCCGCCCGCACGGCCCCGGAAACACGCGGCAGGATGTGACCCGAGCACTTCTGAAGCGAGTGGTGGGAGCACAACCAGCTCCTCTGCGGGCCCTGGGAGGCCAGAGCCGGCCCGGCCCCGGTAACACACACACGGAGGCACACCAGCTTTCTCTGCTTTTATCCAAACTACAAGTACATCACAGAGACCAGTGCCCGCCCTGAAGCATTCTTTACACATGGCTAAAAAAAACCCAGACAGGCAGGGGAGGCCAGGGCCAAGTCCTTCAAGTAGAGTTCATGCTGAGAGGTCACTGTTATCAAATCTCTCCTGGTCGTACACCTCTGCTACCACCTTTCTGCCAGCAAACCAGCGCCCGTTCAGAGCCTGAATGGCTTTGTGAGTCTCTGAGGCCATGGAGAACTCCACGAAGATCTTGACAATGATCTCAGCATCCTCCTCTTCTCCTTGCTTCTCCTGGTAGATAATGACCCTGTTTACGGCCCCAAATTTACCACATTCTTCTGTTACTTCTCCCTCCAGGTCGTCGTCAATGTCCTTTGGATCCACCATGTTGCGAAGCACCATAACTGTGGACTGCAAGAGAAGGGACAAGTGAGTTAATACATCTGAAGGACAGGGAGGTTAAAGTTGCAAGGCCCCATCAGGCTGTGCATCGCACCAGAACACCACCGGCAGTTCTGGTGTCACGGCGTTACCGCCACGTTCCACAAAACCAACAAAGTCCCAGGTTCCCAGGGATAAGTTCATATGTCTTCTTCACAGGCACCCACAGTGCAGACAAACCTCGCTCGCTGCCGCTGTGCTGTGGCTGGCTCTGGGCCATCTCTGTGAAGCACAGGTAACCTGGAGACCTCTCTAACTTCTCATGTGCTGGTGCTATCCAGTTATTTCTTGTTTTATCATTGTCAACACCACTGCTGTGTTTGGCTGTTTTTTCATTTTTTCCTCATCTCTAAACAAAGCAGAAGGATTAACCAGCTCCTTCCTACCTCTGACAACTGGTGGTTGACCAGGAAGTTTCAACACACGAGTCAGAGCACCCACAACATACCTCTGATGTCTAACCCCATCGAGCTCTGTAGTGACCAAGCACTTCCCTGCATCACAGACTGGCCGAGGTTGGAAGGGACCTCTGGAGGTCACCTGGTCAAGCAGGACCACATCCAAATGACTTCTGAGTATCTCCAAGGATGAAGACTCCACCACCTCTCTGGGAAGCCTCTGTATTTGTGTATCTCATCCAGCCCCACCACGTCCCCTCCTCCCAGCTGTGGCCCTGCCCAGCATCTCAGACATGGTGCTTCAGGCTCTGTGTGATTTGAAATACCCGTCCCAGTTTACTGTCCTGTCCTGACTGTCGTGTCTGTAAAACTGCTTTAAGGGCCTACAGAGAGAAAAGCAAAACCAGAAGGGTGCCAACAGGCTGGGAACACTGAGCAGCTTCAAGAACAGTGCCATTTAAGACTCTCCTGACACTGCTGAATGTTTTTTCAAGCAAGTACATCAAATGAGTTGGCTTCTCTGGGAAGGATGCTTGTGACAGAGGAACACTGGCTGCCAAGTCAGAACCTCAAAGATGCATTTAAAAATCATGTACCCTTTGAAAGTAAAGGGGAACTCTCACTGGCTAAGTCATGGGTGTCCTCCCTCCTGAAACACGTTGTCAGCACGATCCCTGCTTTGCAAATGGAGGAGAAACATTGTTGGTTCAGTGCCAAAGCTCAGGAAATCTGGTGTCAAAGGAAACTCGATCATGCCCAGGAACAAACCTCTGGACATGCCCAAACAAGAAGCTTAATGGGCTGATCAATATAGCCACTCCTGAGACCCCAAAAATAAAGAAATCAATGCAGCTGTTGTTCTGTTTGATGTTCTTTTTCTATCATTCATTCTTGTCCTCTTTTTTCACTTTAACTTCTGTGAAATTTTGTTTTTACAAACACCTCAGAGTTACACCCTACCATATAAGGTTGTGGGGAAAAAAGGGTGGACTCAATAGCTGTGACTAGATTGCCTCTGACCACGCACCAGCCTCCACTCTTTAATTACAAGCCAAAAGGCCATCAGGGTTTGCTTTGATGATGCAAAGTAAACTCATGATATAATCAGACACCTCCCAGCCAGGTCTCTTCTGGCCTAGAGACTGGTCTGAACCCTCAGAGAAACCCTGAGAAGATCCCAAAGGCAGAGTAAGAACCACCACCAGCAGCACACCAGCAGGCAGCCCGTGTCGCCCCGCACAAGCTCTGCAGGGCACCTCCAGCGTGTGCCACACACAGAACCGCACGGCTGCAGCGCGTCAGGACAGACCTGCGCCCCGCAGCCTCACCCGCCGACAGCCAGCGGCAGCTCGGGGCCGTCTCCTTGTACTCACCTCCTGTTTACGCAGCAGCTTCTGCATCACCATGTGACGGGCGCTGCTGCCAGATATGCTCATGTGCTCCTGTTCACTCAGCATCTCCGGCCGCTCTGACTCCTGGAACACCTCCTCCTCCTCCTTCTCCTTCTTGACCTCCATCAGGCCCAGCGCTGGGGGGCTGGCCAGGATGGGGTTCACGACTCCCACTTGCGGGATGGTGACAGGAATGGGAGGGCGCGCAGGGGTCACACCTGGGAGAGCACAGACTCTGTAGCACAAAGAACCCACGTTCTGCACCATCCAGGCACGCGCCAGCCAGCGATAAGGAGGGTCAGAGTCTAGATGGGTCTGTTTGCTCTGCACCAACAACGGCCAGGGAGACACAAGCAGCAACAGGCGGCATTCAGGACGTAAGCACTGACGCATGCATCACATATGTGCCCAGGAGGGAGCCATCGAGTGCAGGGTTTTGCATGGAGTAACCATTATCCTGACTCTCACTCGGAATGCCCCGAGGCCTGCTGTGAAGTTCACGTCCCTGTCCTGTCTATTACACTGCAGAATCATCAAATCACAGACTGGTTTGGGTTGGGAGCGACTTTAAAGGTCAGCTGGTCCAACCCCCCTGCAGGGAGCAGGGCCATCTGCAGCTAGAGCAGGGTGCTCAGAGCCCCAGCCAACCTCCCCTGCAATGGTGCCAGGGATGGGGCAGCCACCACCTCTCTGGGGAGCCTGGCACAGGCTCTCACCACCCTCACAGTGAAAAGTTCCTTTCTAATATCCAATATAATCTCCCCTCTTTCAGATTAAAACCATCACCCCTTGCCCTATATGAAAATAAATTCCTGCTACGCAGCACAAATAAAAAGTTCAAGTTGCTGACAAAGCAGGGCAGGGAGGACCTCAGCTTCCAGTTCTCCTTAGGTGTGACCCCAACCACAGGGAACTGTGCTCTGGAGCAGGTACACGGGTGACAGAAGGAAGAGCCAACGCACATGTAATGACTCCTGGAGCCTGCGCGGCCATCACTGCCTGCGGCAGCGCTCCCAAGGGCTGCGCCAGCGTCAGCGCTGGGGACACCAGCCCGGGGGTTGCCAGCGTGCCCAGAACCGCAGCTCCTGCCACTGCTTCCTGCAAGACAAAACCCCCCAGGGTTAATCCTGCATCAAGCAGTCACACTATGGGTGCATTCAGGTTTTTTCCCCACCTAAGAAATACCAGATCTAAGATCCTGAGGCTGACAGCTCCCCAGCCAGGGAAGAACAGAAGCACAGCAGCCAGCCTACCACAGAAAGGTAAAGACCATGAGACACCAAGCCTTGGAAGAAAACCACCCTCCTGCACCTCAGGTCTCACCCATCCCCTTGAGCTGCCAGCGCAGTTACTGAGGGGCAGACACCAAGGGATTCAGGGTTTGGTTTGGAAGGTGCAGGCGATTCCAGAGCAGGAGGAATCTCCACCTGTTCCCACTTTCTGCACAAATAAAGCTTTTCACTGACGTGTTGCCTGCATCTCTTCTCCCGCCCCGTCACCAACTTGTCTCCACACAGACTGCATTTCAGCCCAAATCTGATACATCATCTTCCTGCAGCTACACCAAGCCAAACTTCCCTAGTTTCTTCCTGCAGATCAGGTTTTCCAATTCTCTACACCTTCTGTAATCCAAACACAGATCCTGACTGTAGATGACCAGAACTCAAACAACGCTCAAGACAAAGCCTAGTTAAGTGATGAAATGCTTCCGTACAGCTACTGAAAACAACGTGCCTACAACAATCCCTAGATCCTGAGCTGTTGCTTCTTTCCAGGCTGCTACACTCACGACTTTGTTACCCAGGTCCTTCTCTTCCTGGTTTTCACAGGGCTCCTAGAAGCCCTGACACTGTGGAGCAAAGCACTCTGAGGTTTCGTCCCTTAAGTGCAGTGGTTTATAGTCCAGCAGTAACTGCTACGTGCGTCTCTCGCTCCAGCCAGCTGCAACGCTCCAGTTCTCTGACAGCTCCTCCAGTGCTGACAGGACAAGCAGGACGGACACTAATTGTTCTGCTAACGATGTACAGCAGTGGTCTAACCAAGGGAAGTCACCTTCATCCAGCAGCACTATTTCCCTGGAACACCCAAACCTTTTGCATACCTGTTTCTTTTGCAAATTTTGCCCTTCCTTTGAAGCTTGTTTTCAGCTTCCCCTCCTGCTGGAGTGAGAACAAAGTCTGCAAACCCTAGTTTTTGGTGCTGCCCTAAACAGAAGGATCATGTTCGCTGCTCTTCAGCCACAGGGCAACAGCCCTGACGTGACACTTCTTACCAAAGCCCCCAAACAGTTCAGCGCTCGCCTGCGTGTGACAAGCTCTGAGGCTCAGCCCCCGCGGGCTGCAGAAACCCCGGTGTGTCCTTAGCCAGGCTGCCTCACGCTGCTATCGAGGGGGAAAGGCCCACGTAAGCGTTGGGTGCTGCAACCAGAACATCTCCAATTCTGACTCCACTGGTCATCAGCTGCCCCCGCTTCTGGCTGAAACAGCCAAGGAAACTTTTCCTAATGGCTTTAATTCCTTAACTTCTGCAAGACTGACTTTTTACTGTCACTGTCAAGACATTAACTACCTTTGCTACTCAATACCCCTCTCTCTCTCTGCAGTCTCAGTTAAGCGAGGAGACACCTCCTCCTTTTCCTTGGCCAGAACACCAAGAGCAGGCTAAAGCTGCAGCTGAGATCACAGACTCAAAGTTGCAGCTCTGACTTAAGCTTCTCTCTCCTGTCCATTATTCTTTAGCTCCACTGAATTTACTGATTAGCTTGCGTTTAAAGAAGCTGTGAAATTAAAGCCCTTGCAGACCTCGACTGTGTGTGTTCTTGTTGAAGAAGAGCTGTTCCACACAAGAACTGTGCTAGGAGTGGAAATGAGGGATACCACCACCTGTAGCTGCTCCAACTCTGTCCCCAAGTCACCTACAACCTCCCATGTGGCAAACCAGGCAGGCTGCCCGGAGCTGAGCCGTGTCCAAGCAAAGATGACAAGAGTGCTCTGTATCTCTGAGGACTTCCAGAAACATTTTTCTATGTATGGAATTTTGAACTTTTGTCACCGTAACAAACCCTGCAGTAGCATAATGGAACAGTGAGATGTATCCGTGTCTGTAACAGATCTCTACCACTTCACTGAAGAGAAGAGTGAACAGTTCTTCCCCAAAGTGATTTCTTCCAGCCATGCCTCAACTTCCTTCCTCAGACTTGTGGATTTTTCACTGGGGACATACAAACCACCTGAGACTTTCATGAGTGGCAGCTCCTCCCACTTCTGCCTTTACCTTGTGATTCACAGAAAAATTTTCCAAAAAAAGGAGCCGTTCATAAAATTTCAGTCACCTGATGAGCAGCAGACATGGGCCGCCTACCGCTCGGCCTGCACAGTGCAGCAGTTCTGCTTAAGAAAATCCAAGAACCTGACAGAACCAGCTCTGGTGGTGCAGGGGGAGGTTCTGCCACCCCAGGCAGGGACTATGGACACAGACATGGGGGCTGCTTTGAAAGGCAATCCTCCTCCTCATCATCCCTCCATACCCACCGGTCATGGCCAAGAGCATCTGTCACTTGAAGCAAAGTTGATCTGAGAACCCCATGACCCCTGCCATCAACAACCCCTAGAGCCCCGCCACCAATGACAGGTCTGCTCCTCCACTGTGATTCCTTCTCTGAAAGCCTGAAGCCATCACTATCATTCCACTTTACTACACAGGCAGAGTGTTGCTTGTGTGACAGGCACTGCCCTCATTAGCCTGTTCTCTTTCACAGTTAGCTCCCCATGCTCTTTCAGCCTCTGCTATAACCACTCCCTGACCCCTGGTCTGCCCCTCCAGACACGGGGTGCCCTCCCACCTTCCTCCGCCATTTCTGCACGCGCCGTGCTGAGTGAGAGCTGCGCCTGACCCCACTTCAAGCTGCTGCCATCAGCCCCGTGACAGTCAGGAACACGCTCCTCGAGGACAAGCTTCTGCATAAGGAGTGCTGGGAGCAGAGTACAATCCAGGCCCAGGGCTTCCCTTCCAACCAGTGAACCCAGCCCGCGGGGCCATGCACGCTTGTTCGTAGCTGGGTCACTACAACCAAACCCCAGCCTTCGGCTTACCTGTGCCGTGATCTTTGCTGTGGCAGCTGCTGCAGCCACTGCTGCTGCCGGAGGCAGCCCCCCGGGTGTAGCGGGCGTCAGGAGAGGCATCGGGGGAGTCACAGCTTTGCCAACTCGGAGATACTGGCCCCCAAGGTCAAAGAGGTTCATCGAGGAAACGGCATCTTGAGAAGACTGGGCTTTCTCGTATTCTGCAGCGAGAAAAAAGAGCGTTTACAATCGATGCTGTCACTGCTGAACTCTGCTCTCCTCACACCACTGTGACTTGTATTTGCAGAAACAACAGCTCAGCGCATGCTGGGGAGGAGACCCTCCCTCAGCACCGAGCTCACCCCCCTGACCACTCCAGTGGCACTGAGAGCAATCAGCACAGCAAGATCTCCTACCCTGCGTAACGGGGAGCAAAAATAGCCGGCTATTAATTATACCTAAGTTCAGGCACAGATCTGCTCCCAAATTATTTCTATCCTGTTACTTAATGCACATCTTCCATTAGAGTAAAAAAAATAATTAACAAAATAAGAAAAAAAAGAAAGAAGAAAAAAAGAGAAGAGATGTGGAGTCTCCCGAGGCTCTCCCTGCCCCCCAGCTGTTTACCAATGAAGCCATAGCCCTTGTGCTTTCCTGTGGTGGGGTCCCTGGCAAGCGTGCAGGATTTAATCTTCCCGAAGGCCTCAAACACGCTCTTGATGTCATCGTCGGACAGGTCCTGGTGAACGGACGCCACGTAGATGCGGTTGAAGGCCCGAGCCTCCTCGGCCAGCTGGTCTATAATCGGTTGTGCCTGACCTATATTGCTGGGTCTCCCAACCTGCAAAGCACACACCAAAGAGCCTGCTGAGCACCCTGAGGAGTAGCAGTGCCACTCACCAGCAGTCACAGCAGATGAGCTCCAGCCACCCGGCTGCCTCTCCAAACCTTGTCAGGCCGCGATTAGCGAAGGCAGGTTGACTCTGCTCTGGGACACAGCCTGTGCCGCAGGGGACTGTGGGAGTTCCGAGAGCCTGGACAGGCTCTGCTCCCTCCTCCTGCACACTTCCCTCATTTACCTTCCCTGACCTGCCAAAGACCAACTTCCAGGAATCAAAAACAATTCTGAAAGCAAAATGCAATGTTTTTACAGCCTTCTTTCAAGGCCTCTAAACCCTCCTTCGAAGGCAGACGCTGCAGATGCACAGAGTGCGTCAGAGAAAGCAAGATAGAAAACACTGGACAGAAATTGCTTCTTTCCCCCCCAGTTTCAATTCCTGAAGTTTCACCTTTGCCAGTTCTCCTCTTACTGCCTGAAAAAACACAGCTACAATCCTTTCTTCCTTTATGCTAAACACCTCCTTTTTGTTTGGCCAGGGCAGACCTTGACTTGAAGTCCCCTGTGCCATCAACAGGTACAACAAAGGTCTGATGCCACTTCTCCACCATCCACGCAGTTTGTGGCGGTGGGACCTTGGCTGGACGCCAGGTGCCCACCCAGCTGCGCCATCGCTCCCCACCCTCGTCCTCTCAGCTGGACCAGGGGGGAAGAAAACAAGATGCAACTTGTAGGTTAAAACTAAGGCCGTTTAATGCAAAGAGAAGTAATGTCGCGTGCAGAAGCAAAAGGAAACAAGATTTATTCTCTACTTCCCATCAGCAGGTGCTGCCTGGACCCTTTTTGGGAAGGAGGGCTCCAAACACGTAGCAGTTGCTCTGGAGGACAAGACAGTGCCCCCCCTTCCCTTCCCTTCCCTCGCTTTTCTTGCTCAGCTGACATCACATGGCATGGAATATCCCTTTGGTCATCTGTCCCAGGCGTGTCCCCTCCATCCCAGTGCAGGGGGATGCTGGAAACCAGCCGTGGTGCCGTGTGAGCCCTGCCCAGCAGCAGCCACAGCCCGGGTGTATGACCAGCACCTTTCCAGCTCTCAGTGTAAACCACAGCACTGGGAGGGCTGCTGGGGGTAAATCAACTCCCTCTCAGTCAGACCCCATACGCAGGTACATTAGAAAGGAGGACTAAAATACCAAGAATCACCTCTGTTCTACCCTCGAGAGCCCTCCCTTCTCCGCATGGGCAGCGGAGGCTGAGCGAGCTCCTGGGTCTTGTTAGCCTGCTAGGGGTTTCTCCTCAGAGAAAGGGACTCGGAGCTGCTACGTGTACAACGGGTTGAACACTGAGGTCCGTCAGGGGACAGACCTTAGATCACCTTCCACGTTACAGTGCCATGGGAAGCGTTTTGAGGCATGAAGGCACTATCCCCAGGACAGAGAATGATGAATTTTCAGAGCACAGCTGCTACACTTACCTTTATATTTCTTCCCCCCAGCATGACAGAATTCATCTGCTCCAGGGCCAGCTGAGCGGCTTCAGGCACCTCATATTCCACAAAAGCAAATCCCTGGGACAGAAGGACATGCTGTTGAGACACAGCAGCTCAATCTTGTCTCAAATCTAGTGCCAGGCTAGTGTGGTCAAGACTTCCCATGTGCCAGATGCCCATTATTGCAGCCTGAGAGGAGGTCTCCTCACAGAAGCTTTTTATTAAAGAGAGAACTGCACGTGGTACTGATACCAGGCTACCTGCTCCTGGGGCCTCTCACACTGAGAAGCTAAAGAGGAGAAGGCCTCTGCCCACAGGACTGCTGGTTGTTCCGCACCTTTTGTCCACCTCACACCAGTCTGGTTCCCAGTCCAGAATCCCACAAAGCCAAGCTGGGAGGGCACCTACCAACACTGACCTCGAAGCGCTAAGAGCTGCCGCCTCTCTACAAGGACAAAGGCTCCTTCCTCCCCTGGAGGGACTCGGGAAGAGAAGAAACAATGCATCGCTCGAGGGCTGTCAACCAACCTTGTGTTTCATGGTAACCGAGTCCCAGGACATGTCAATACTTTTTATGGGTCCAAATGGGGCAAAGGCCTGGCGGATGGTGTCTTCTCCCAGTTCATAGTATATGGAGCCCACGTACACGCGACACATGATGGCCAGGGCGCGCTGCCTCTGAGCTGCCATCTGTATTGGAAAGAAGAACTGGCTGGTTAGATTAGGGGGTGGTCATGGATGCCAGGACCTCCTTCCCTTCCTCCTTCCCTCCCTGGAGCTATGGCCCCACAGCAGGTAGCTCCTCGCCGGGCTGCAGCACAGCCTGGCCACGTAGTAATAAAGAAGTCTTTTCCTGCTCAGCGCGCAGGCTGCTGGAGCGGATAAGCGGTACAGCTCGCTCCCGGGGCAGTCAAATCTCTGACGGGGTCTGCCACCTCAGGAGCCGGAACTTCAACCCCATGGATAAGGTCTAACCCTCCCCGGCCTGATCACGTCTCCAGCAACACCTGCAGGAGGAGGAAATAACTTCATTCTAGGACAGCCTCCCCTCCAGGCAGCAAAGGTCTCAACTCTAGACACTATGAGCAAGCCCTCCCGCTCCCTCCCGCAAGGGACAGCGTGAGATCCAATACTGGGCACCACCAGTCACTCCCGCCCTGCTCCCCCCATCCGCCCAGGCAGCAAAGGATCTGGAATTGGGAACCTCCTCCCCGCTCCCTCCGGCATCACACGCCACCCCCCGCCCCACCCCAGGCAGTACGAGATCCAGTACTAGGCACCACTTCCACCGCACAGCTCAAAAGCAAAGAAAAAAAACAAAAAAAAGGTTAAATGAAAGTTCTTGGTTAAGTGTGTGGTGCTAGTACTTATCACTGCCTGCTGTTACTGGCTCAGATAGTGGTGCAGCCCCCACAGACTCCGCCCTTATCAGTTTCGGTGCAGAGAAGGTCTCTGTGCTAGTTTCTCCTAAGTATGCCTGAAAACCTGTTTGCAAGACAAATCCAGACAATTCTTACAGCAGGTATCCAAAAAGCAGTAAATCCTTCAATTATTTCTCACCCTCGTGGCAATTCTAGAAACGCTGCTACTATTGAACTGGGTGCTGCCTACAGAATCCCACGGGCTGGGCCAGCACATCCTGGCAGCACGTCCCGGGGCCGAGGCAGACACTCGGTCCCTGGAGAGGCAGCTCCCTACGACCAGCGAGACTGAGTCAGTGCGTGGAGAAGTGCATGGGGCTGTGCTCCTGTTCTGCGGGGACAGCTGGGACAAGGTGCTGAGGGCACTGGCTGCTGCCGAGCGAGCAAACGCAGCATTATGGTCGATGCTGCTCCACCCTCCCAGCACCGCAGTGCTCAGCACCAGAGCTGGGAGCCCTGAACCACCACCTCTCCCCCCACCCCATTTAAGAGGGTCTTTAGTCGAGGCGTTTAAGAGACCCCCTTTCAGAACGAGCACAATGACGAGCCCTGATGGGTCTGGGGATGCTGCGACTCAGAGGGGACAGGGTTTTGTCTGTGGTGGCCACAGAAGCATAGACATGAACTGTACCTGAAGAAATCCTTCTCCCTCCCAGCACCCGCGGTGGTTGGCACTGACCACAGGAGAAAAACTGTAATGGTTCAACTCCTGTAACTCAGAACAGCGGGGACACTGTGAACAGGAACAGTTCTCACCCCACACTGCTGCTCCTGAGGGGACGTAACTCTCACCTTTGGACTGCGTTTAAGCGTTTCACAGTTAAACATGAGCAGGTTTTCAATTTACTCTGCAATGCCAGACTAGGAGGAGTATGGCACGTGCACACGCAGGACAGCGGATGTCTGGTCTCCCAGGTTCCCAACACATTGCCAGCTTTGGTGCAGGAAAGCCCGTGATCAGCAGCCCCTTGGCCTGTGCAGCGTGTCTGTTTACAGTTTCAGAGCCACCACCATTCTAGCCCCGAGTGCAGCACCTCAGCCTCAGTGCCACCGACCATGCTAACAACCCAGGGTTTTACTAGGAGCGCTTCCTGACGAGGCACCCCAGCCCTGCACCAGGCAGAGGGGCTCTCTGCCTTCAGGATCTACACACAGAGAGGACATTCAGTTATCAATGTAACAGGGGCAAGAAAAACGGCCTTTGTCCTCTCCCAGGGCAGCAGCCTTCACACGAGGAAATCCACCTCTTACCCTGCTGCAGAGATCTAACCGGAGCTGGGAGGACTCTCTTACATGGCATTAGGAATTTGGACCTGAAAAGGCAGAGCGGAGGTGGCCCGTGATGGCTACAGGTGTACATGGATCTCTGACAGGAACTGGTAGCATCAGGTCAGGGGGATGATGCAACGTGGACCTGTGAGCCAAGCACAGGGTAGCGCCCAGCACTCCCAGCTGGAAATCTCTTTGTTTTCACTAGCTACGCTAAGTGGATTTAACTGGCTGCTGGCCCCCCCCCTCCTCCTCCTCCTCCTCTAAAGTGGAGTTTAAAGGACCTGCAGTCTTCAGCAGGGCAGCAGCTAACAGCTGTGTCTATGTAGTGCTGCTGTCAAGCGCTTATTTTAAGAAGCCAAAATATCACCTTGGGAGTGCTCCTTTAAATAAAGGAGGTGATGTAAAACATCACCAGTGGCTTCAGTTTTAGCACAAGGCCGGGGAGTCGTGCTCGCCTCGCTGCACTGCTGTGGCAAGCCCTGCAGGACCAAGCGGGCAGAAGCTGCAATCTCAGGCTCTAAGCCAGGGCAAGAGGGAGTTGAGGCTGCATTTCCCTCACGTAGGAGCTGGTGAGCCTTGTCAACAGGAAAAGCGTTGGACGGAGCGCTGTGTGCATTCTCTGTGCTCCCAAAGGGCCCGTTTGGGATAAAGCACTCGCTGAGGACAGGGCACCAGTGGTACCACGGCCGAACGGTTCAGTGCAGACTCCTGCTTCTGGGGCCTGTCCCTCAGCAGCGGTCTCCGACTCCCTGGAGAGGGACGAAGGTCTCTGGAGAAGGACTCAGGATACTGACCACGCTCACGAGGCCAATGAGAAATTAAACATTTCCTGGATATTATCAGTACATACTTTTCATCTGTCGCCCCACTGTCATAAGCCAACTATTTTTAGTGCAAGTCCGTGAGTTTTGCCTACCAGGTAAACATCTGTGTTCAGCAGGCGATGTTTCTGGGGAATGGGGGCTCAGAACCAGCTCTGCCAAATGCACATCGAGATCTACGCTTCCGTTCCAAACTTACCTACCCCCTGAAGTGCATTCTAGCTGCCCTGCTGACACGCTGCTGTGGCAGTGTTACAGGAGGGAAAACAGGAGACTCTGGCTTTAGTGCAGCTTTCATTTCGGAGTACAATCCTCCAGATGCATTTTACACCAAGCAGAAATATTATTTTTCCATCTTGCTGGAATATATTTACAAGTTTACAAATGAACCTTTGCATGCAGAGGGGATCTTAGAGGGCACTTTCTGCAGCAGCCATTGTCCAAGATATCTAGGAAGGAGGGGACGGGCAATCCCAGGTAATTAAGGTGTTTGTGGCATCTGATTAGGAACTGCAGCACTAAAGGACTGTGCCGGTTCTCCGAACAGTCCTGCAGCTTTGGTACGTCTGTCCTGCTTTTCCTTTACTCAGAACATGCCATATTCACCTAGTCTGGAAACATGCACAGTAAAGAGCAGTCTTACACCTAGGTTACAATGTGCTCTGCAAACCTCAGCGCCCCAGTCCTCCCCAGCACCGCAGCTGCCAGATCTCCGGTGCTGAGAGTTGGTTTGGTAAGAAATTGCCCCTTTGCGAGTTACCTTTGGCAGTTAGTTTTAGGTCGGGACCTCAGAACTGTAGCATCCCTAGAAATGCAGCTCCCACAATTTCACAGGTGTGTTCAGAACCGTTCGAAATCTAACGCTTGCTTTGCCAACTGCCTCCAGGGCCCCGGCTGCCAGTGTCCCAGCAGACTGCACCCAGCCCAGGGTCTTCCTCTGGGGAGTTTACACCTTGCCTCTGCTTGTGGTGCTTGTCCATTACAGGTGGGGATGTGGGAGGGCTGTGCTGGGTTGAGTTAAGAGCATTGTATCACCACTACGTACTTCCCCACGCTAGGCCCTGACTAAGACAAAGTGCCCAAGAAGAAGTGAATATGTCTATTGACCGATTGTAAAGGTGAGAGAGGATCTCCAAAGCCCATTGTCACTGCTGCCATCTGAAAGACAGTAAAGACAGAGTTCAGTCTGTTGGAGCTGAGCATACTACGGCTGTTTGTAAAAACTCAAGCAGAGCGGCGGCACAGGGAACCTGCGAGAGAGGCCTCTCCTTCCTTGCCCCTCGCTGCCTGGTCCCAAGGACTGTCCAGCGCTGGGACCCTGCAGATTCCAGTCCCACCAGGTCAGGGTGGAGTTGTGCTGCTGCCACTGCCTCAGGAAGCAGGGTCTTCTCCCAGGGGGGACTCAAGGCAATAGTAACCTCTGCAACCACTGTCGTTGATTCACCCCCAGCATTTAAAAAGGAGCCCCTCAACTAGACCAGACGCTCAGAAACACGCACAGCCCTGAAAGGCCAGAGCTGCCTTGTGCGGCCAGCGAAGCCACAGTGATTCTCCTTAAAAAACAAAACATCCAACAGCCCAAAGCCAGTATTTTGGGCTTCCGAACTTGGAGTGGAAGGTAGTGAGGTCTGTTCAAGAAACCCCTGAAGAAAGGGAGGTTTCAATACCAACTAAGGGCTCTTCCAGCACACCTGCATTCCAGCATTAGCAGGAATGGCCAACAGGACTCCTCTGGAATTGAGGGAGCACCTGGGGGGCAGGGAACGGGGCAGTGCTGTCCTAACACAGGAGAGACAGGACCCTCCCCTTGGGCAGGGGAGATGGGGAAGGATGCTGTTCCCACTAACCTCAAACACACCTTAGATGTGAATTGGAAGTGAAACCCACAGCCAATTCTGGCATTTCGAGAAGCATTTGGCCAGCCAACGGGAGAGAAGCTCTGAGAAGCTGACTCTCCGAATGAGGAAATTTGGGGGGCAATTTGTGCAGGGCCGTAAAAGGGGTTGCTTTGGTGGGCTGAAGGCAGTCTACTGCAATTTCACTGTGGAAACACCAGCGCATGTAGCTGGCTCCGGGCAGGCCGCAGGGCTGTGCTCTGGTTCTGAGTGCAAAAAGAACTCCACGGTGGGGGAGAGTAAGGCACAGCAGGAGCATCTCAGAGGGTCTCTCACCTGGAGGTTGGTGAGCTGCTGTTGCTGGTGGGCGATGGTTTGCTTCACCAGCACACTCTTGATACTCTGCTCCATCGCATACTTCTTTGCCTAGGAGGAAACACAGACACTGTAGTCACGGGACAACGCGGCAGAGGGGGGAACAACGTTGGCTTTCACACCACAGCTCCCCAGAACCACACAACCGGCTGCCAGTGGAACTTGTGGGCGCTCCAGCCCTAAGCACTAAGGCACCGTACACCAGCCAGCAGCTCACTGACATCTCGGTCTGCGTCTCGGAGTCGTGAGCCCTGAAATACAGCACAAGGCTTGAGCAGAGGACTGGGCGGACTCAGCCTGCAGCAGGCACGGTGTTAGGGAAGCAGCATGCACAAGACACTGAGCGTTTCCCCTCTTCCGCCCTCGGCCCCTCGGATCCCACCACAGCACCTTACCTGCTGGCATGAGGGCAGGACAGATAGTCTCCTTCAAGTCCTTTCCACTCAGAGAGCATCTGGACAAAGAGTTTCTACAGAAGGGCAGGGCCTCCAAACCCCGTGCCCAGTCCCTGGACCGGGCACTCCCCCTCTCTCTCCTCACCACATCTGGCCTGCTCTAGCTGGGAGGACCCACTGTGCGTGCTCACTATAGTGCTCCTGCTCTCCTCCTCTGGTTCCTAACCTGCAGGCACAACACTCATTTGTCTTTTTCCTTCAGTCTTCTACAGATTTGCCAAAGCCTGAGGTTTACACCCAGCAGCGTTGACATGGAGGCTCTCTGTCAAGGGAAAGCTAACACCCACACGTGTGCCTGTTCCCAGGGGGTGGTACAAACACTCAGCCAAACCCACAGGCACCTGCTTTCCATGGCTGTGCCTGTTTGGGAGGTGCCAGGGAATGGCAGGCTCTAAACCGTGGATTTGAGGCGTGTGCTTCGGAAACCTGGAAACGGACAAGGGGATTTACATCTGTCAGCTGCGGTGAGGCCAGAGGAAACGAGGCCGTTCCAAACCATGAGCCAAGTGACACACACAAGCAGCTTCAACGTCACAGGGACATTCACACGAAGCCCGCCTAGAGCGATGCCGTACTTGCCTCGCCAGAGCACAGAGGACACCTGGCCCACAGCTCCCATGCTGCCTGCCTTTGGCTTCCTTCCCTTTTTCTCAGCTCTGCTCTCCTCCCTGTGAGCCAGGCATCGCTCACCCCCGCGGGAAGAGGGGCGAGAGGGCAGCAGTGGCCTCCCCACCAGCGGAACAAAACGAGACCAACAACCAGTAATCGGAGCCAGACTGAAACCATCTAATTAAAGTAGCCTGGCTCCAATTGGTTGAAAAAACTTGCTACTGGGTCTCTTTAGAACAATGTGGGAAAGAGCATAAGGGAATAGAGAGATTTTGTGGTGTGGCCTCGTGTTGACAGAATAAAAGACCAGCTGGAGCATATTGGACACCTACGGCTTACAGAGCACAGGCTGCTCCTTGCAGGGACTGTGGCAGCTGCATCTTGTCTTGGAATTACAATGGGATCTTAAGATGTTATTTACTTACAATTTTGATTATTTTGGTTTTTAATTAAAAACACTCCCCCCCATCCCAATAGGGAATTCCCTATAGATGCTGTTTGCGGAGCATGATAAACTCTAAACCAGTTCTTGGGCACAAATGTGACAGTGTGACTCCACACACAGCACAGCCACGACCCCACGTATCCTTGGCAGGCAAGTCCCCTTCTCTAACACTGGGATCAGAGGCTCATTAAAAAAAACCCCAAAAACACAACAAAAAAAACCACCCCAAAACACCAAAACAAAACACCAAAACCAACCCAAACCAAGCAAACAACAAAACCTGAACACAAACAACAACAAAAAAACCCAAACCAAACAAACCAACAAAAAAAAAAAAAAACCCAGACAAACAAGAGTACCAAGAAGTAAATTCACATCAAGTTTACTCACTTTCTGGAGAGCTTCCTGCTGCTCTGGTGTGAGGGGAGGAAGCCCCAGCTTAGCTGCTGTGCTTTGTCCATTTTCCATCTTAATGGACTCTGTACCCTGAGGAAAGAGAAAACACTTGTGAAAACACCCTTCTCACAAAAGGACCCACTTCTTCATTCCCAGAAACCCAACACAACAGCTCCAGAAACAAGCTTCTGGGCCACAGAGCTGCCTTGTCCCAGGTTCAGACACATGTGAAGCTAATAAGCATTTACCCTCTGTGCAGTTTAGGTACTTTACCAACTCCTCTACCCCACACTCCTGTGCAACAGCTGCCAATTGTTCCCACCACGTTAAGCAGCAGCAGGTTTCTCTAATGCACACCCATCAACCTGGGGCTGATTAAAGGGATTCAGGCTCACATCCCTGGTGAGCAGCCATCAGCTGGGATCCTCAGCCTGTTATTCTTTGGCATCCCAAAAGTGCCATCACAGTTTCTAGTCAAAATAGGGTTCATCGTTAAAAAAAAACTATTAACAGATGTCTCAGCTCTCCAATTAAACAACAAAAATTAGAAATAATGTAAGCACCCTGTAACAAGCACAGCATAGAAAAAAGGAGCGGGTGCTTTCAGACAGCAAACCAAAACCAGCACTCCCAGCAGAACACCAAGGCTGTCACTGGGATAAGATGGGATATGTCAGCTGCAGGAACACTGACCATGCCTGCTAATTTGGTTCCCATTCATTCAGGGCAACCACTTCCTCATGGCACTGTGCTAATGGCTTAAGACACTGGGCACAATGGTCTCAGAAAGGCCACTGATCTCCAGGGAAAAAAAGTCATCTTACAGGCACGTCAAGATCTTGAGTGTAAAACCAAGATGTAAAACAGCAAAAAGCTAATTTTTTTAGCTACATCTGAAGCCTTGGAGAGAAAAATGTGCCTCTCAAAAGCAACGGATCCCACACCACAGCTGCAAAGAGCACATACTTCACTGCACCCTGTCTGTCCCACCACAAGGCCATGGAGACATGTACCAGGTGACATCCGGCAGACCAGAGCCCAGACACCCACCTCCTCCACAGCCCCCTTTTTTGCTGGGGGTATTTTCATAGTTTTTCCTCTATATTGTATAGAATGTCTGGTTTGTGACAGGGAGGAAAAGTGCAGAGTAATTAAGATACTTTAACCACGTGAATGTTGATATTTGGCCTCTATCTAGCATCTAATTCTTCAGCTGTAAGCTCTGCACCTTCACAAGCCTTTCTGCACACAAAGAGCTTTACCGGTCCCAAATTCCCTCCCCACACACACAAGGGGAGCAGCAGGGCCCACCAGCTCTTCCTTCTGCCACCACCAGCACAGGCAACTTAGGGCACTGCCAGAACCCAGAGCATGGGCAATCTCCACGGTTTTTCCACCACCTACCAGATGTGTTCTGTAGAGAAAGGGCAAGGACTAAAACCTTTCCCAACACGTCACTTTTCCAGCAACCAAATTATCTCACAACTGTGTACTTGGCCAGCAAAATCTCTATTACATGAACAAGGGGATTCCATGACGAATGTCACTGACATTGTCAGTACCATAACTGCAGTTCTTCCAGAGCACCAAATACTCCACAAACCCAGCATTGGAAACCAGGAAAAGGCTTCAATACATGCACACAAGCGATCAATGTACCCTTCAAACAGTCCCTCCTGACACACTTTCACCGCATTCGGGAGAACTCTTCCCCGCTGGACGGGCACCAAGACATGGCCTTGCTACACTGCACGTCCTGCAGCAGCAGCTTGTGCCACGCAGCCCAGGAACAGCCTGCACCTTGGTTTCCAGCTCCCAAAGAAATCAAACCGCTGCCCTGGACAGGCTATGACAAATCAACGTGCACACAATCCTCTTTCTCTCAATGATAAACAGCAAGACAAAGAGCGTTTCTCGCCCCTCCGAGGTCACGCTTCCCCCGACCACGTCTCGCCGACAAACCCCGCAGGGAGCCCTTCTCCCCTGGACACGGCTGCAGACCCCACAGCCCGTACAACCGGAGCCTGCACTCATTTCCCTGCCTGTGCTGAGCTCCTCTCAATCACAAGTCCTTCCCACCACTTCTCGTAGCAGAGCAGAGCTCTCTGGCTCGCTCTTGACACTGTCAGGATCCAAAATGACCTTGACCAACATGAAATACGATTGAAATTCTTGAGATCTCAAGACAGCTCAGAACAGTTTACGGCCAACACAAAGCGAGTGAAATGCGAGGAGGTAAAACGCTACACCCTGCGCCCAGGACGGACTAACCCCGCACTGGCCCAGGCTGAGGAGCGCCTGGGGAGGAGGAACCAGGGGTCCCAGTCGTAGCCCAGCAGACCAAACAGAAGCCACCCTTCCCCACTGCCAGTGCACTCAACAGCAGCACCCCAGGCAGGGATGGAGCCCAGAGAGGGAGCAGCAACCCCACTCCACTCATCGCTCCTGACACCACACTGAGACACCGTGTCACCCCTGGAGCCCCGACAGCACTGACCAACCAGAGCAAGCCCAGCAACAGGCCACCAAGAGCACGGGAGGCTGCAGCACCTGCCCTGGGACAAGAGGCCAGGGGCTCCAAGCCCTTAAATAACGCTGGGGATCGCCACGGTACCCGCGATGCTGCATGCAGAGAGCCTGCTGAGGGGCATCCGGGAGCCATTCCCACAGCCAATCCTTCCAGGATGGGAACCTGGTAACACTGCCAAGCTGGAGCTGCTGCAGCTTCGGGAGCAGCTGGTCCAGAACCCACCCCAGGTGAGGGAGGAACCCCAGGAGGAGAGGGGGAGGCCTGAGCCTGCAGAGCAAGAGCCTCTCAGGCTGCTCCTGCCCCCGGCTCACCTCCGAGGGAACGCTCCTGTGTCTGTTGCCCCAAGCAGAACCAGCAGGCACTTCACACATGCACGACTTCCCCCTCAAAAGTCCTTCTCAGCCCTGTTCAAAAACCAACACCCTGACGAGGAGAAGTCGCAGCAATTTCACCTCAGCTCATTAAAACACAAATATATTCAGCAGACAGATCACTCCTCCCAAATCAGCTAGCAAAGAATCCCGTGGTAACGACATCAGTGCTCCAGAGCCACAAAAGCAGCTCAGAGAACTTGTTTGGGTTGATCACACCTGATGCCACTAACTCACTGACCAAGAACACGCGTCCTCCTGCAGGGAAGGACAAACGATCCAACTTGGCTGTGATTTTAGAAATGCACAAAGACAGGCAGGCAATCAATCACACACTGAGTGCATTATGTGATGGCAGAAAGGGCTCACGATGTTACTGAAAGCACAGAAATAACACTCCAGGGGTTTTACCGTTGGAAGTGGCGAGACAAACAGGGACAAGCAGAAACAAATGGAGACACACTGTACCCACTCGTGGGGGACACAGCTACGCTTTTAAACGTCAACAGTCTGGAAAGAGCACGGGACAAAAAACACAGAGCAGTTCAAGAGACGGAGAAATGGGGTAAACACCAAATGGAGAAGCACTGCACATCACCATACGGTCCCCGAGGGCAAGGAGGGTCACACACAGTGACAGCAGAGTGTGCAGAGCGCCAGAGCCCAGGGCTGTGACACAACAGCACTGTCACAGGCCCCAGACCACAGGCGGTGGCACTCCACGCCTCTCACTACTTCACTTTCATAACAATTTCATCAGCTGTAACAGGCAAGTCCATTTCTAAACCTAAAAGGTACCAGTCAAGGTACTGTGAAATGCGACGAGCACAACACCAATAATCACCTGCGCTCCCCCAGAGTGCGGCCCCGTCGTGCGCTGTCACCACAAGGGCACATGAACCACATAACGCAGGTTACAAGCATCTCGCTCGCAGCAGCAGTGGCACAGGAACAACCAACTACTCCAAACACGCCAGAGAGGTTTGTTTGGAGAACTGTTCCAGGTGGAAAGAAAATAAAGGGATGTGGTCTTGAAGTAACTTGTGCTGCCTTCATGAGCTTCACAGGAACTGAAACTTTCCTAGCCTGGAGTAGGTGAGTTATCCCACGAAGACCAGGGTTGAATTTTAGCTCTCAAATGCAGCTACACAATTGCTTCCTCTAACACATGGCTTGAAGTTAAGAACGGTTAGTGACCTACAGATAAAAGCGCTGTCTGAGCAGGACCCACTGCTACCACCAGCTCTGCTGGAGGTGCTGCTGCCACTGCCAGCTGCCCTCCTGCTGACCCACGCACACATGCGCTGCTCCTGCTCTTCAAACACTCCCAGGCTCCCAAAGAAAAAGACCCCTCGGAATGACTGAATTTGTTGTGTCCCCAACAGGCAAACTGTGTCATCATGCTCGCAGTTTGAGTGTCACTTCAGGACCGTGCTGGGAAGGGGAAGGCTGTGGAGGGTGCCACAGGGTAGGCAGGGAGGCTGCCTGGTACGGCCAGGACCATCCCCACACACCTAGCAGATGGTTACTGGGGTGCTGTGTGGGAAGTGGCACAGCCCACAGACCTTTCAGGAGGCAGCTGGTACCCGCACCAGCTCAGCAACTTATTCCCCCCCGCGAAGTAAATCCAACCCACTGAGCATGGGAGGCACCTGAGGCCAGCCAGGTTTTAAAGAATACTGGGAGGGGGATGGGGGAAAGGAGGCACTGCACCCACCATCTTACAGACACTTAAAGGCTCAGACCAAGGGACTGCGCACACAGGCACACCAGATGGAGAGCAGAAACACCCGTCACCACTCTGACACCAGGAGGAAGAGCTTTGCCATATGGGAAACCTGCCTGTACCACAAGCCAAGGGACATGGCCTGCAGCTGGTATTTCCTATCAAAGCAGTGATGGGGAAAAAGCAGAAAGCACAAAAAGATTTAAGAAATATCACACCAATGGTCTATCCAACCCAGCACTCCATCAGCATCCCATGATATCTAAATGGTGCACGTGAGCCCGGCCACCCCCCTTAGAGCTCCCCAACATCCACTGAGAGGTCAGGGCCCACCTTCCCTGGAGACTGGGCACCAAGAGGTTTCCTGGTTCCATTCTACACAATTCCATAGCTAGACAGAAACAAAAGGACAGGTCCCAGGAAGGCTGAACAGCACTAGGGAAGTACTTTAACTTCTATTTAAGGCTAATTCATAAGGAAAACAAACAAGCCTCTGAAATGAGAGTTGTTCTGCTCTCTTAAGACAGCAGCCCCCTCAGGAAGGCTCTAAGGAATGCTCCTGAAAACACAAAGAACTCTTCTCAGTCAATACTGTCGGGATCCTTTCAGGACTGCACAGTGGGAGAGACAGCAAATCTAACAACAACTGACAACCAACAGGCACCTGACCCGCTTTGAGCAGCAGCTCACGCTTGAGCCTCAGGGGGCAAAGATGTGGGAGTGAAAAGCCTCTGTGAAATAACAAAACAAAACAAACCCAAACAAACCCCACAGAACAGGCCCTGATTTTTTAAACAAGTGCATTTCTGAAACCAGCCGGCCCAGAGAGAGCAGCATGCTGCGTCCCTGCGCCGTCAAACCCATTTCCTGGGCACCAGAGCTGGTACAGCACCAGCGGTACCCGGCAAGCACGCAGCGGTGCCGGTGAAGGCCCCACGCCACTCGCTCGGACCCGCAGCCGGGCTCCCGGCTCCAGCCACCAGGGCAAGCGGCCCAGCACAG
>WTSP01026873.1:0-10065 GCA_025331215.1 Actenoides lindsayi | reverse complement strand
TGGGAGGGCTGGAACCCCTCTGCTGGGAGGCCAGGCTGGGAGAGCTGGGGGGGTTCAGCCTGCAGAGGAGAAGGCTTCCCAAGGGGAGACCTGCCGGGGGCCTTTCAGGGCTTGAAGGGTCCTATCAGAAAGATGGGGACAGACTTTTGATTAAGGTCTGTTGGGACAGGACAAGGGGTGAGGGTTTGAACTGACAGAGGGAGATTTAGAGCAGAGAGAAGGAGAAGTTGTTGGTGCTGAGGGTGGTGAGAGACTGTGCCAGGTTGGCCAGAGAGGTGGTGGCTGCCCCATCACATCGGTTGGCTGAGGCTCTGAGCACCCTGCTCTAGTTGGGGATGGTGACCTGGCAGTGCTGGGGTAACGGTTGGACTCAATGATCTTAAAGGTCTCTTTCAACCTAAATGATTCTATGAATCTATGATTTGATGTTTGAGTGCTGTTATTTTGCAGGGGGAGGTGGGGCAGAAGGGTAGATTCAGCACCCTGGAGATGTTCACATGAAGTTGCCTATTGACTAAACGTAGTGGAGAAATAAGCAGGTCCAGGTCCCAGATGAGTATGATGCTCTGTTGCCAATCAGCAGAGAGAAGAGTAGATGTCTGCAGGGTTTAAACTTTAAATCCCCAGGTCTCAGCCTGGCAGGTCATGACTCTTGCAGACTATATTATCAGAGGTCATGGTACAACCAGGGTCTACAGAGAGCAATGTGGAGATAGGCTGGATGCAGATCACGTTTCACTGGGCACCCAGTCAGAGAGGCGGTCAACCCCCACGTCTCACAGGCACTGGGGAGGTGGAAAAACGCATGAAATTGATTTTGAAATGTTCAGCTGCAAGTGCCAATTACTGTGGTAGCTGAATACAGCTGCCAAATTTGAATTCTAGATGTCCTCCAGGGCAGGAAAAGCTTGACACTGAATGTCTGAGCAAATGTCTTCTGCAGAAATGAGCATTCAGGGTAGAATTTCAAGAGCATCTCAACATACAAGTTAAAAACTACTGGTACTTGAGTGGACTTGGAACTAAACCTCTAGGCTGGAGCTTCTGGGACCTGGTTGGGTTGTTCACATACCATCTGAAAAGTGTTGCTTAAAAGAAATTCCAGGAGGTGAACAGAATGAGTATGGGAGTGTAGCTGGCAATTTCAAATCCATGTCATGCCATGTCATGGGCAGAAACCAGACCAAGGAATGTAGCTGTTGCCTTCATACTTGTTCTGCTACTTTGGTGTCAGGTGTCAATAAGAAAATGAAGTATTGATGCCAGAACATGAAATAGTTTGTTTTAGAAAGAGAGCCATTGGAAGAGGACCCATCCCACTACTGTAGAACAAACTGCAAGAAACCATCTGATGTATTCAGTGGGAGGGTTGTAGCCGTTCATAGAATCACAGAATGTTCTGGGTTGGAAGGGACCTTTCAAAGTCCCACCAGTTGTGGTGAGTCTCTTTATCAAGGAGCTCTTGCACTCATTTATTTGCTCTACTTTATGTTCTCAACTAAAGGAGTCCTTCCAAGTTTTAAGCAGAGTAGTTGCAAATAGGGCACAAAACCACACCGATGTTGAGTTGGAGGTCTTTGGACATCTGGCACCTGGCCCAGTGGTGGGTGTGTGCTACTCGAGGTGGTCCTAGAGGATATAAATCTGTGGCTGTGAGATGTCGGTGATGCTCACACGTATCTTTTTGAATAATTGAGACCCTGTTCCTGCAAGGTGCAGCAGAAGACTCCCAAGTCTGCTGGCTCTGGCAGAGAATCATAGAATGTTAGGGGTTGGAAGGGACTTGCGAAAATCATCGAGTACAACTCCCCTGCCAGAGCAGGACAAAACTAGAGCAGATCACACAGAAATGTATCTATACAGGTCTCGAAAGTCTCCAGAGAAGGAGACTCCACAACCTCTCTGGGGAGTCTATTCCAATGCTCTACAATCCTTACAGTAAAGAAGTTCTTCCTCATGTTGAGGTGGAACTTCCGGTACTCAAGCTTGAATCCATTGCCCCTTGTCCTATCACAGTGCACAACTGAGAAGAGGTTGTCCCTGCCTTCTTGATGCCCAGCCCTTATGTATTTATAGAGATTAATTAGATCCTCTCTCAGTCTTCTCCTCTCCAGACTAAAAAGCCCCAGGTCTCTCAGCCTTTTCTCATCAGGCAGGTGTTCCAGCCCCTTCATCATCTTCATAGCCTCCATTGGACTCTCTCAAGTAGATCTCTATCCCTCTTGAATTGATAACAAGTGATGCTCTCGCACACAGTGAAACGGGCCAGGCTTGCTTGGGTACGAGCACTCTGGGGCTTCACTGCCTCCCCCCAAAAAATGAGGCAGCTCCTTACTTTGTATTCCATAGCTCATAAGCAACCCAGAAGAAATGCAGCCCTGTCAACACCTCCCTGGTGATGTGAGCTTATTTTAATTTTTTTTTCCCCTGCCTCCCTGCTGCATTATTCACGACTGTAAAATATTCACCAGCCTCCCCTTTCCCTGTTCCCCCCCCAACACTGCAAAACAACCCCCCAAACAATAACTCAAGCTCCCTTCCTTCCTGTGTCTTGCGAAAAGGCGAGGAAATAAATTTCTCGCCACGGTGTTGTTTATATAGCGGACTTTCGTAGCTAGATTTAATCGTGGAGGCAATTTCACACTGCCTTGAAACAGAACCGTAAACTTCGCTCAGCATTGAATTCCTCCTTCCCCAGCCTGCCCTTCCAGCTCTGCTCGGCCGTGTCCCCAGCCTCGTGGGGCTCTGAGGAGGAAACCTTCGCCACCAGCCAAACCACATTTACAGAGTTTTTCCACAAGAAAGGCCAAAGACATAGAGGTGGCCCTAAAGTTGTACAAGCTTCACATTGCCACCTGGAAAGGGTAAAATCCTTCCCAAGTCATTCTTCATCAGGCAAGGAGTCCCCGGCAAGCTGGTGCAGAAGTGCTGGGGAGGCAGGAGGATGCAGCGAGCATTCGTTTGGCCATGGTTTTGTTCACTTTGAGCGTGGGCAAGTCCTTGGGTATTGCAATGGGAGGGAGGGAAGGGGGAAACCCAAAGTCTTGTACATTTGCCAGCAGTTGGTGGGTGAGAAGCTGGAGCTGAGCCGGTCCCATGTGCTGGCACCCAGCAGGAACTGGCACCTTGGGCTGCACCCCCAGCAGCGTGGGCAGCCAGGGAGGGGGGGATCCTGCTCGGGAGTCCTCAGCACAGCAGAGACAGGGACCTGCTGGAGCGAGGCCAGAGGAGCCCCAGCAATGCTGGGAGGGCTGGAACCCCTCTGCTGGGAGACCAGGCTGAGAGAGCTGGGGGGCGTTCAGCCTGCAGAGGAGTCAGCTCCGGGGAGACTTTCTGGTGGCCTTTCAGGACTTGAAGGGGCATGTCAGAGAGATGGGATGTTTGGACAGGCCAAGGGAGGATGGTTTGAACTGACAGAGGGAGATTTAGAGCAGAGAGAGGGAGAAATTTTGGATGCTGAGGGTGGTGGGACCCTGTCCCAGTCTGCCCAGAGAGGTGGTGGCTGCCCCATCCCTGGCACCGTTCCAGATGGCTTTGGCTGGGACTTTGAGCAACCTGCTCTAGTTGCAGATGGCCCTGCTCCCTGCAGGAGGGTTGGACTGGATGACCTTGAAAGGTCCCTTTCCACCCAAACCAGTCTGTCATTCTATGAACTACATGGTCAATCCTGGGGGCCACTTATCCAGCTATGTTTTATTGTGCAGGAGATTGACCATAAGGCACCTGCTCTGAATTCGGTTCAATATGCTCTCCTCCTGTCCCAGGAGAGCTCAGCCAGCACCACAAATGGAGAAGGAGCACACCAAGAGAAGGGTGATTGATGCAGCAGCTCAGAGACTGGGGTAGTAATTTGGGTCTCACAACAGCACACTCTTTTTCCTGGTCCTTCCTCTTTCCCCATCAGGGCGCTCATGGGGTTGGGTCTTCCAGCAGGTAGGACCTTTGCCAGAGAGCAGAGCTGCCATCACCACAGCTCCTTTTCAGAGAGGCTGCTTGGGTGCTAAGTTTTTTTCACATTCAACTTTAGGTGGGTGGGGTGGTGCAAAGAGAAGATCTAACTTGTGCTGAAGAGGTGCTTCAACCCTGGCAGCTGCCTAGAAATGCTCTTGGAGTATGGACACATCTGATGAATGAAAATATGGTGAAATCATTCTCTAAGCCTGTAAGGCTGAAAGGGAAGAGGCACCTGTGAGACATGTTTCATCCTCTCCCAAGCTGATGACAGATGGGGGTACCTGAATTGCCCCAGCAAGGGGCAGTTGGAAGCAATCCCTGGTGTCTTGCTGTGGTGCACACCACAGGAGATACAGTGTCCAGCAAGCAGGCCCCAGATGAATCTTTCCAACCTATGGTGAGGTCATCTGGCCACCTTCTTCTTTAGGCATGGGTACGTGGTTCCTGGGGGTTTTCTCTTCTGGATGTCTAACAACTTTTCTGTGGGGCAGGACCCAACCAATATATGGGGGAAGGAAGAAGCACCATAAGATCTTTCCCTTTTTAGCAGTTTTAATATAAAATGACTTATTAGCTGGGAAAGCACCACCACTTTCCACCCCAACCCCTGCCCTGGATAAACATACATGTTGATCCACGGCGATGAACGGGGTGGGGGGGGCGGCGATGGAACTTTCCATTGACTTGATTTTATTTTTCTAGATTATAAAATATTTAAAATGCATAAATAAAATGCTCTGTTGCAAAAAGGCTGGCGTGTTTTCCCCGAGTGAGGAGGGGTGGGGGTGGGACGGGATGGAGCTCAATTGAAATACAACCGTCCAGGGTGATCTCTTCAAGTGAAACCAGTTTCGATGGGATTTAAGCGTCCGCAGTCTCCCCTGCTTGAATATTTATGTTCTTATGGAGTGTGACAAGCTTCTTTTTGAATTTCTTTTTTTCTTTTTTTTTCTTTTTTTTTTTTTTTTTTTTTAATATTGCACAATATAATGAATCAGAGCCTTGTAGCCACCGCGGTGAATTTATGGCGGCTACGTATGTGTCGTGAATAATGCCGGCGTTCCCTGGTTTTAATTAAATCTGCTCTGCTCACGGTGCTGCCGTGCTGCAGGAGCTCAGCAGGAGAACTTGCCCACAGGACACACCTCAGAGCCCGGGCTGTCAGCAGGCACCGGTCATGACTCTGCCCCCTTCTTTGCAAGCCGTGGCTGGAGCCAGAAATAACAAGACTTGGGCTTCTTTGTGCATCTCCGTCTCGCTCCTTCTGTTCTAAAGCTTCTCAGTCCTAACTTTCAAAGTGTCTCATGGCATCCCAAAAGTGGTATTAGATCCCTGTTGGGAAATATTACTGGTTGCGACCACATAAATAGCAAATTCTGTGGTGTGGGCGCATATCCACCGTTCGTTACAGTGATTTGACCGCAAGCTCATTGTCGCAGTAATGGGATTCAAAACCTCCTGGTTTGAGAAGGCCAATTTAAATGTTCCCCTCTGGCTGGTTTTTGGGGGAGTGTTGGTTTGACTACCCAGAAGGCAGATGTTCTGCCTTGCTGTTGACCTGCCCACTGTAGTAACAGGGTCACTGCAGTTGCAGACTTCTCATGGGTGAGTGTTTTGTAAATCATCCCCTCTCCAGGAAGCAGAAAACCCTGACCCATCCCACTGCTGAGCTCCCACATGGCTGCTGTCTTCCAGGCAGTGGTTGTTCTGTATTCGTATGCACGGGTTGGAGAACTGATGGATGATGTCTCCTGCACTGCACGAGGGCTTGATAAATTATGATGGTCACAGGGCATCACAGAATGATGGAATCATAGAATATTTTAGGTAGGAAGGGACCTTTCAAGGTCTTTGAGTCTGACCCCCTTGCAGGGAGCAGGGCCATCTGCAACCAGAGCAGGGTACTCAGAGCCCTGGCCAACCTCACCTGCAATGGTGCCAGGGATGGGGCAGCGACCACCTCTCTGGAAAACCTGGGACAGGCTCTCACTACCCTCAGCACCAAAAGGTCCCTGTCTCTGCTGTGCTGAGCGCTCCCGAGCTGGCCCCAGCACTGCAGGGGGGTCTCTCTCCCCAGATCCCTGGGAGCAGAGGGGCAGGATCCTCCCCTCCCCTGCTGCCCACACTGCTGGGGGTGCAGCCCACTGTACCAAGTCTAACTCTAGCAGTCACCTGCTCTGAGACTGGAAACCTGGGAGATGTGCAGAAAAGATCAACATAGTCATTTGAGAACTGAGGAACTCACCACACAGAGAGCTGCTGTGAAAGGACCAGTCTCTGTATTACAGAATCCCAGAGTGGTCGGGGTGGAAGGGACCTCTGGACATCATGTCATCCAACTCCCCTGTTCCAGCAATGTCCCCCAGAGCAGGGGGCCCAGGATCACATTGTCTAGGCAGGTTTGGTGTCTTTCCAGAGAAGGAGATATATTAATGTTTAGCAAGTAAACTCAGGACCCACAGGTTCCCTACAGGCGTTAAAGGTGTTCACTGGTCTCAAGTTGACCAACTGCACTCAAACTGCTTACAATGGCCCTGGCAGCAGATCAGAGCAGTAGTGGGTCCAGACTTGTGCCAGGGTCTGGCTGCAGACAGGACTGGGGTGAGAGAGGGACAGAAGGAGAAGGGCTGTTTGAATTGCCTACCGTAAGTGCTTATCTCCACAGTTTTCCGTTAATTAAGAGGAAGGCAAAGTTTGGCAGCACCAACCCTCAACACTAATCACCCTCTTCACCCTGGAGAGTCACCCTCATCTAAATCACATGAATATGATGCTGTAACTTCAAAAGATCCTATTCGAAGCTCACAGTGCCTGTTTGCTAAAATATTGTCACTAAATTAAGGCAAAAATTGGTACCAACCCACCTTCCAGAAGCATCTTGGGTTTTCTGCTGAGTATCCTTGTCCAAGAACTGGCCAGAGCCAGTGCTGTCCCCCTGTGGCTCGGTCCCTGCAGAAATGGATCAGGACACACCAAAAGCATCATGTTCCAGGGCTTCCATTGCTGTGAGATAAGTGTAGCCAGGCTCTGCCCACTTCTACTAACAAGACTTTTATTTTTTCCTTGGTTTCTTTTCTGGTGTGATTTTAGGAGCACTTCTGGAGCTTGGACAAGACAGAAAACAAGATTCCACCACAGCTTATCTTCCAGATCTGGGACAATGACAAATTCTCTTTTGATGACTACTTGGGTAAGTCAGGAGAGGTTTCTGACTCCATCCCTGCTGATGTAGAAGGGAAGAGAAAAATTTCTGAATCCTTTCAGGAGATGAAGAAAGTGTATCAAGACCACTGAACACGATTCAGTGTGAACACAAGTTCAGGACTGATGATGAGTGCTCTGTATTAGGGAGATTTCCAGTCTCAGCTGGCAGCAACCTCTTCCTGGGCTGACAGCATGTTTAGAGCATCATCAACTCCAACAGAGCCACCACCTTCCAGGAAGATCCCGATTCTCTGTGACTCATCTGAGTCTGTGCTGAAAGGTGTTCATCAGGGCTAATTGTGTAGTTGAGCTGAGACCACCAGGCAGGATCTCTGACCTTCCTTGCCTCGCCCAGGATGTTTGAATAAGACCACAACCCAATCCAACATTTATTCAGTGCAAGCCTCCTTAATCATCTTTGGAAATCTAGGTTTAGGTCAAAAAAACCCCAAACCATGGTTTAGCGGTGGACTTGGGAGTGCTGGGTCAATGGTTGGACTTGATGATCTTAAAAGTGTCTTCCAACCTAAATGATCCTATGATCTTCTAAGAGGACTTCATGGCTCACACCTTTCTCAGCACAATGGTGATGTCAAGCACTCAATTCCTAGGAAGAGGCACTGGCTATAGCTAATGTTATTCTTGGAAATAGGGTCACACTTGAACCTGCTCCCCCTTGCTAGGTGGGTATCTACCCAAGGTCCCCGATGCCACAGTGAATATTTCTTCAGGGAAATAGTCTGTGTTTTAATGACCTGTTACACTGAGATGTCTTCCCACTGTCATTCCTCCTTGCAGGCTCCATTCAGATGGATCTCAACAAGATGCCCAAACCTGCCAAGACTGCTGAGAAGTGTTCCTTAGAGCTAGTAGATGAGACCTTGTCTTCAAGTCACTTTGTGTCACTCTTTGAGCAGAAAACCGTCAAGGGATGGTGGCCTTGTGTTGCTGAGCAGGATCAAAAGAAGATCCTGGCGGTAAGATGGCCCCTTCATGTGTTCTCCTGGGGGATCTTCTCAAAGTATTGAGGAGGGATGTGGCTGGGACAAGCATGTGCAGGATGCCACAGTCAGGGCAAGAAACAGAGTCTTGAGTTGCAGACTTTACGAACTGGACCAGCTTTTGTCAGGTGGATGTTTTCCAGGATTTGTCCAGCAAATGGCTCGGAAGAAATTAACTGGTTCTCTGGGATTTCTCCTGGGGTTTTTGGTCCATGCTACCTAATTTGACTGTATCACATCTATTATCTCCAGAGAACATTGTAATGGGTGAGGGTGGGATCTGTGTGAAACCCACTTTAACTGGGCTCCTCATGGTCCTCAGTGGAGGTGGCTGGGTTATGCTCAAAGAGGTTTTCCTTTCCCCAGTCAGTATTTTGCATCATACATTCTTTTCTCACCTCACCCTTTTTTTTTTTTTTTTTTTAAATTTTCATTTGGTTTATGTTTGTTTTTGTTTAACCCACACAGGGCAAATTGGAAATGACTTTGGAAATTGTGGCCGACCAAGAGCATGAAGAGAGGCCAGCTGGCATAGGTCGGGATGAGCCAAATATGAACCCCAAGCTGGAGGACCCCAAGTAAGAGCATCTTCAATGGAAAAGTAGCTGCCAGGGCACAGATTTCTCAAGAAGCAAACTGTAAACCTGGTTTCCCAGTTTGAGGTTTGCCACCTGCAATGGGCTTGCTCCCAATGTTGGCTCTGCTTCTGACCAGTCGAAGTTCAGACAATATGAGCTGAGACAATCCAGGATGGCTGGACCACCAAGGGAGGGCATTTGCCATGGTCCACCCAGAGAGATGTGGTTTTGCAGGGTGAGCAGATGGCTTGTTACAGCAGAGCCATGCTCATGGGGTTGAGAATCCAGAAGAGTGAAATTACTGTGAAACTCAGAGGTGACCTCAATTTTGTTTGGATTCAGGCGCCCAGAGACCTCCTTCCTGTGGTTCACTTCCCCGTACAAGACCCTGAAGTACATCTTGTGGCGGCGGTACAAGTGGGTGGTTATCCTGGCCATCATGCTCTTCATTGTGCTGCTCTTCCTGGGGATCTTCATCTATGCCTTCCCGGTACGATGGGTGTGGGAGAGGATGGGGAAGGAGGGAGAGGGGCAATGCTGACAATAATCTTAGGTGTTCTCCAAGGTCTCTGTGGCTGACCTGCCTCTGTGGTGACAGAGATGGTCCCAGTGTGTGTAGCTGCAAGGTCTCATGCTGATTTCTTGACTAACAACCTGATGGACCATGACGAGTCAAAAAAAGTCTGTGTTTCTGCTACAGACGTGCTGCAAGGTTCTTATCCCTTTGTGCCTGTTTCAATTCGTGATTCATGAGAGTGGGGTCTATTGATTGTTTTCAAAGAGGTTTGAACAGTTGATGCTTGATGACCAGACGGAGATCATGACAAGTGGTGTCACCTGGGGGCCCGTATGGAGAACAGTGTTGTTTAATAGCAATCATCAGTGACATGGAAAGTGGGGTAGAGGGCAGCATCAGCAAGTTTGCAGATGACATTAAACTGTGTGGTGGGGTTGACACATCTGAGGGATAGGATCCATCCAGAGGAACTTGGGCAAGCCAGAGAAGTGGATCAGTGTGAACATCATGAGGCTCAACAAGGCCAAGGTCCTGCCCCTGGGTCGGAGGAACCCCTGGGATCATTCGAGGCTGGGGGTGAAGGGTTGGAGAAAGCCCTGCAGTGAAGGACTTGGGGGTGCTGGGGGGAGAAGCTGGAGCTGAGCTGGCCCTGTGCACTGGCACCCAGCAGGCACTGGCACCCTGGGCTGCACCCCCAGCAGTGTGGGCAGCAGGGGAGGGGGGGATCCTGCCCATCTGCTCCCAGGGATCTGCTCTGGGGAGAGAGACCCCCCTGCAGTGCTGGGGCCAGCTCGGGAGTGCTCAGCACAGC
>WTSP01026871.1:0-10243 GCA_025331215.1 Actenoides lindsayi | reverse complement strand
AAAGAAAGAAAGAAAGAAAGAAAGAAAGAAAGAAAGAAAGAAAGAAAGAAAGAAAGAAAGAAAGAAAGAAAAGAAGAAGCTATTATGGTGGGAAGAGAAAAGCAAAAATGGAAAGGATAGTGCTTATTGGTTTCACAACACTTAGGATCTGAGAGTCTATACAAGTTGTTTTATATGAGATGCTGAAAGGTTTGCTTTAAAAAAACCCAACTGTGTGATACAATTCTTACATTACTTTTTCCATCTTTATATGCAGTTTTCCTTGGTTTTTCCTCATTTGCAATTAAGTTTCTTTGTGTCATAAGCAAGGCAAAAACCATAATGGAATGTATAACCTTACCATTTTATGTAAAACATATGAATTTATCTTTTTCCAGCTCCTTATTCTCTGAAGTCTGTGTTACTTTTTGCAGACACTTTATTCTCTATAAAGATTTTTGTCCATTGGCTGAGCCATAAAACTGAGAACCTGTTGTCTACCTCCATGCTGACACAATGGACTTTTGGGTCTAGAAATATGACCTGGTGCTTTTCCAGTTGAATTTTTTGTAGGGAAGCAAGTAATGACCCCAATATCTGTTTTTACTACGTGGTAAGGATTGCAATTTGTTCTTAATTTCTTCTGTATCCTTTTGTATCTCACAGAATCATAGAATAGTTTCGTCTGGAAGAGACCTTCAAGATCATCAAGTCCAACACTATTCCTAGACCTATCAAAAACCAATAAACTATGTCCCTAAGCACAACATCTAACCACCTCTTAAACACTTCTAGGGATGGTGACTCCACCACCTCCCTGGGCAGGCCTTTGCAATGCCTGACAACTTTTTAGTAAAGTAATTCTTCCTAAAATCCAGCCTGAACCTCCCCTGGTTCAACTTCAGGCCATTTCCTCTTGTTCTATCATTTGTCACCAGGGAGAACAGACCAACTCCCACCTCGCGACAACTTCCCTTCAGGTAGAGCAACAGAGAGCATTAAGGTCTCCCTATCTATCTGGCTTCATAAAATTGCAGTAGAGTAGATGGCTGGATGATAACAGAAAGTAAGACTGTCCAGCACTGGAAATGATATGACCATCCCCATGAGGGGATAAGGAAGCATTTAATCAACATATGGGCCAGTGGAGATGTCCCTTCGCATCTTTTTTGACAGGAGAGTAACTTGAGACTTAGCTGTTTCACTGAAGACAGAACAAAGCTTTTTCAGTAGGACTCTGAATTGACCTACAAAGGAAAAATAGTCCTCCTGAACCATCTTACAGAATCTCGCAGTTTGGCTTGGAGGCAAAACTACACAACACTTCAAACAAAAGGCTACTAATTGGCAGCATATATTACTTTATCCTGAACCAAGTTCTAATGTTTGCTGGTCTTTTTTCAGATGGACCTCTCATCTTATAATAACCTCAGGTGTTGGAAACAGTTATGTTTCATGCATCTTTAGCTTTCTGCACTTGAACTATTTTTATTTTTTTTTAGAGAATAAAGGATAATGCACAGAGCCATCAATAGTAGGAAGTCTCTGAAAGGGAAAAAATACAAGACGCACAAACACTGAAAGAAGTAAAATTGATAGGATCAGATTTGTCTAAACAAAATGATTAGCAGAAGTTTGTCTTTTTTGAAAAGAAATGTGTCCCTATTTCTTAGGCCTCTTTCCCTTCATTTTATGCAAAAGTGGAATTATAAATCCCACTAAATAATTTCAAGATAGAGATTCACAAAGAAAAGTGTTGTGTGAATGATGTTTGCACAATATAAAAAAAGTTCATGTCTTCTTTTCAGTATTCTGTATCTATAATTCCATTTTAGTTACTCTTTTTGGACTTTGTCTAGTGTTATGCACCAGCCATACAGGTTTTGGCAGGTTGAGGTGTTTGTTTATAAACAGTGTTTATGTATTTCACAGGGAAAAAAGTTCTCCGTTTCAGTTCAAATGATTCTTAGACTACGATATCTTTGCAGAGATCAAATGAGTGGGTCTATTTACTCATCAAGTACTGAGAGGAAATCACATGAATAATCCTGTATTGCAGGTGGGACTTGTTTTGAATCTGGCAAAATCCCATCTCTGAAATTTCTGGAACTGATACAGCAAAGCTGGAAAGAGAAGTTAATGTATAGTATTTTTAAGTTCCAATATTAACTTAGAACGCTGACACAACAAAAAAAGGTTGCACTAGTGTTTTCTTGTAGTTCACACCACATAATCATAGTACACAGTACTTTAAAATTATTTTAGAATGGTAATGTATATAATTTGTAATAAAATATTTATTTTGATTTAGATACGTGAAAACACTGCTTCCCTAAATTAAACATGAACTATAAGAAACATAAGAAATACAGGTCATCAAAAAAAGAACACTGTTGTGGTGTTGAAGAAATTGTCTTTAAATTAAATCACATATCCTTGGTTTCTTCACCAGTTACAGTTCAGGGCAGACTTTCACAGCATCTCAGCTACCCTGAACAAGCAGCTCTCCATAAATCCAAGGTCATAATTTTCCTACACACCATCCTCACACCTCTTGATCAATGCAGCCAAGGCTCTGTCAGCATTTATGATCCCCAGCTGGCTCTAGCTTGTTTATGAATAGAGGTTCAGGGTTGTTAATGTTTCCCCAGAAGAACCAGGACCTGAAAATGTAGAAGGTGTTTCAGGATGCTTAGAAAGGGCTTTGTCCAATTCCTCTTAGTACAATAAAACAGTAAAATAAAAACACTGAAAGAGATTCTAAATCTGCTGCTGTATCTTTCAGTGATAAAGTATCACTAAGGAAACCATTATCACTACTGAGAATATTGCCTGGAAATGTGGTCATTTAAATTGGACAGACATTAAAATATTAGTGAGTGTATATATATATAGGTATATATATATAGTCACTTGAGTAACCAATATTATGTGGAAGGATTGAACCATATTCAACATTAGCCTGAACAATGCTGAATGACTCAATGACTTCTGTGGAACTGTAAATTGTCTCTGAAAATAGCCTTTAAGATGTGAAAGGAGTGTCAGCAGCAAGCACTTCCCAATTCAGAAAGATGTTTCAGGCAAAGATAAATATCACTAACTTGAAGTTATTATACTATGGCTCAGAACGTTTTCTGTATGCATTTATAATATTTTCTACTGCTGCATCTTTGCATGTGAAGTAACCTGTAGGAAAGATTTTACTGAAAAAACCCCAAAACAAACAATAAAAGATCCATACATGTAATAAATGAGGAAAGTGTCTTTTCCTTTAAAAGAACAAAATGAAGCATCACTCTTGCAGACTTCTTTCCAGTAGAGAAGCTCATTTCTGTATACATTATTGTTCTTGCTATAGTGGTGAATTACTCCCACTACCTGCAGAGAATATTTACTTCAACCTCAGAATGCTTGTAAAACCTGGAGAGTGAGAACATTGATGGATGAAGGTCTTTTGGAGGCTTGACATTCAGTTTGTGAGAGGCAGTGGAGAATGCAAATAGACTGTTCCAAGGGAGGGCATGGGAAGAATTACTTGTTAGCCACAGTACTGAGAGCTGGTTTGATATCAGAAAGTTCATTCCGGAGTTGTAATCAGGTATGAGAACAGAAAACCATAGAAATGAGATCTTGATGATTTTAGCTGATATATTTTTCTGGTCAAATATATATATGGTTATACTTTCATTGTTGGGAGCAAAATATTTTCAAGCTCCAGCTCCTCTCAGCTTTCAAACGCATTTCTGAAAAAATTTTTTCAGCTTTTTTTTTCTGCCAGGAAATTAAGGGAATGTTTTTTTTTTTTTTTTTTTTTCTTTTTCTTTTTCTTTTTTTTTTTTTTTTTCTATAGAGAAAAGATAAATTCCTGTAACTCTTGTTTGGAGAGTACGATAGGGTAAAGGTGAAACTTATAGGGGGAATATCTGCCAAGAGCTTACGTGCTCTTCTGACAAAAGAACCTTAAAGTGTTTTAGTGGCTAACATAACATTTACCATAATTTTATATCTAGGAAATAATCACTTTTAGTGAGATGGAGTGGTGTGAGTAACACTTCCATGTGTTCTGCATGAAGTTCATGTTTAAATGTGGTTTTGAATAGAAAGTGTTGGTCATGCCTGGGTGCAAAGAAAGTGCAGGAAAATAGAGTTAACCTCAGAAACTGAATTTTTCAGTCACTGTCATAGAATCACAATCATAGAATAATAGTCTGGATTGGAAAGGACCTTTAAAGGTCATCTACTCCAAACTCCATGCAGATAGCAGTCACATCTTAATCTAGATCAAATTGCTCAGAAACCTGTCCAATGTGACCTTGAATGTCTCCAGGGATGGGACATTTACCACTTCTCTGGGCAACCTGTGCCAGTGTTTCAACACCCTCATTGCAAAAAATTTATTCCAGATATCTAGTCTATCTACCCTCTTTTTCATTTAAAACAATTACCCCTTGCCCTGACGCAACAGGCACTGCTAAAAAGATTGTCCCTGTCTTTCTTATAAGCCCTCTTTAAATATTGAAAGTCACAATATAGTTTCCCTGGAAGCTTTTCTTCTCCAGACTGAACAACACCACCAAATCTCTCAGCTTTTCTTTGTAGGAAAGGTGCTCCACCTACCTGATCATTTTTGTAGCCCATCTTTGGACCCACTCCAACAGGTTCATGTCTTTCCAGCACTGAGGACTCTAGAACTGGATGCAGCACTCTAGGTGGGATCCCACCAGAACATAATAGAAGGCTAGAATAACCTTCCTTGACCTGTTGGCCATGCTTCTTTTGATGCAACTCAGGAAATGGTTGGTATTCTGTGCTGCAAGTACAAAATGTCCAGCTTATCATCCAGATAGGTGACATTCATAGCTCTTCCCTTGTCCACTGATATAGTCAGTCCATGATAGAGAAGATCCCTAGGTTGATCAGACAAGACTTATCCTTAATGAATCCATGTTGGCTGTCTCAAATCACCTTCCTATCCTCCGTGTACCTTAGCATCGATTCCAGGAGAATCTGCTCCGTGATGTTTCCAGGCATGGAGGTGAGGCTGACAGGTCTGTAGTTCCCAGACTCCTCCTTTCTACCCTTTTTAAAAATGCATGCAATCCTTTCTTCCAATCACTGAGGACTTCACCTGGCTGACAGGACTTTTCAAACACCATGGAGAGTGGCTTGGCAACTACATCATCCAGTTCCCTCAGGACTCTGAAATGCATCTCATCACATCCCATAGACTTACGTAAGTTCAGGTTCCTCAGGTAGTCACAATTTCAATCTCTTACAGTGGGAAGGACTTTGCTTCTCCAGTCCTTACCCTGTGGTTCATGCACTCAAGAGGTGTGGAAAGAGGCTTCCAGTGAAGACTGAGGCAATGTAATTGTCGGGTACCTCAGCCTTCTCTTCATCCCTTGTTACTAGCTTGCTAGGCTTCAGCCTTAGGATGTTTATAGGCACAGGGGTTTGAACAGAAGTAGTCACTAAAATAAACAATAACAACAACAACAACAACAACAACAACAACAACAACAACAACAACAACAACAACTTTACTTTAAGTCTAGAACAACCTAGGGCTGAAAATTGATATTCAGGAAATGACTTTAAGGAAACCAGGTGCCACCATGCTGGACATGATTTATGTCTCCTTATACTATTTACAAACTCACATTGCATTAGGAACAACAAGGAATGTCAATGTTTAGTGCTAATTTAACATCATTTTCCCCTGCAGGAAGGCTAACCCCGTTAGAGCCTTATTTTTTGAGCTGGAAGAATTTTAAGGAGTAAAAATAATTGATGAGACTTAGATGGAGTTCTTCAAAAAACTTGTAGATGAGGCACTTCATCACTTCAGAACATGCTCTAGCAGGATGGTGAAGTGGGTTTTTTGTGTCTTTTTTTGTTTTGTTTTGGGTTGGGGTTTTTTTTTGTTTTATTCATTTGTGTTTGTTTGTTTGTTTGTTTTGGCGATGGTTGGACATGGTGATCTCAGAGGTCTTTTCCAACCGTGACAATTCTGTGATTTTGATTTTGTGTCATTTAGTAAAAGATGTAGGGCAGAAATGAGATCTTTCTGAAGACCAGTATAGAATCTGTGAGAAAATGAGGAAGGGTGCTAAACTCTGCTTAACCCAGAGCTTTCTTCACAAGTGTTTATTAAATGTCTCAGCTGACAAAAACCCACTCAACTTCACTGCTATTTGCAGCCATAAAAAACTAAGTGGCACCAAATGCATCGGTCAGGTGTTGGATGTCATTTGTTCCATTTCCATATTTTCCTATTCAAACGCAGTGTGTCAACAAAGGAGAATGAGTTTGAATATGTCTTAGTGGGAACAGGAAAAAAAAGATTGTTTACATTATGTTCTCAAAGGAAAATTGCAGAAAATAAAATATCAGAAGCTAATAAGAAGGATAGTTGCTTTATAGGAAAGGAAAACATTAACTTATGTTTGATCTTGGTGGAAGCATAATTCTTAATGGAAATCAACCAATCCCACATGATTTGCTACTGACATGCTAAGTTATTCCATTTCAGATCAGGGACTGAGGAACCTTGCTTGTTTTTTTTGACTTTGATAGATTAAGAAGTTTCAGATTTTTTGATCGTTTGTTTACAAGGTATAAGATGAAAATAATGCACTTTTAAAAATGTTTTATTTGAAAACCATGTCCAGCAATTGTAAAATGTAGAGTAAATAAGACATAATTGTTATTCTTTAGAGAATGGGCCTCCTAACTAATGAGATACAGAGCTTGAAACCACCTTGACAAGTCATCCTTAACCATGTTAATTAATAGGAGGAATGTTGTACCCATACAGATGAGAGACTCAGCAATCCTAATGCTGAAAAGAGATCATCAGCTTAAGAAATGAATTTTATATCTTTGTATATGCCTGTGGAGTCCTAAGTACCTAAGAACAAGCTCCTGAAAATTATAAAAATCAAGCTTTGATCCAGACAGAACCAAAACATAAAACTATGAATTCAGAAATAGATTTAACCAAACAAAGAAGTATATATGTGAAATAATGAAAAACTTTTAAGTGCTTTTTCTTAAAAGCACAGCTTTTGCACCTCTTCTCATGAAGATGAGCCAAGGGCTCCTGAGGTAGTAGGAGCTAACAGTGAAATATCAAGGAAACACCTTAGGGAATTAAGGGGTATTTCTCTAAGAAGGTGTCACAACACATTGCCCAGCTGAAGTATCTCTACACGGATGCACGCAGCATGGGCAACAAACAGGAGGAGCTGGAAACTACTGTGCTGCTGGAAGGCTATGACACAGTGGTCATTACTGAAACTTGGTGGGATGAATCCTGACTGGAGTGTGTCCATCAATGGCTACAGGCTGTTCAGAAGGGACAGGAGGGGAGAAGGGTCAAAGGTGTTGTTTCTCTGCCAGTTTCCATCATTCTGTGCCAGAAAATGTCAGTGCTGAGGTAGGGAGTTTCAAAACACGTCAGTGTGTCTGTGTTGTCATTGGATTGAGAAATAATAGTAAGTCAAAAGATTTGTGGGAGGATTTAGAGTGGGTAAACTTTTCCTTACATGGCTTTCCCGCTTCCTTGAAAACTTGATGCCAGTTCTTTCACTCACTGATAGAGGCTATAATCCTGTGTGGCATGGAGTCTCCCTGCAGCATCCTGGCCTTGGAGAAGAAGGCATTTCTGTACTGCCTGCTTCCTTGCCCACTCCCTGTACAAAACTGGTGGAGCCTCCTGATCCGATACCATGTTTAACTCTATCATTTTGCTATTGAGAGGAAGGAGCACTGCCTTGTGCTTCTTATGCTCCATCTTACCTGTTGTATGTTGCTGGAGCTGCAGGATGTGTTATTCTGGCTTGTCTGATGGTAAATGCTGGGCAATTGAAAAGCCTTTTGTCCTCCTGAACCCCATCTCTGACTCTCATTTTAACTGCTGAGCCCTGCATCTGGCAGAAAAAGCAGTGAAACAAGCCTGAGAGTAAGGAGGCAGCCATGCAGGTTTCAATGCAGTGTTTGTGAATATCTGATGTTTAGCTAATTAAAACAGTCATCTGGTTGAGTGAAAGAACTGTGGGCTGGCTACATCTGTGGAATGTACCTCTGCTTGGATATTGACAGATGCCTTCCTGGTATGACAGAAATGGCTTTACAGATTGCTGCTGATGCTCCCTGGACCACAGTGTGAGAAGTGCCATTCTAGCTCACCAGCCAGTAGTCTTTATTTTAATTCTGTTTTTCTCTTGTGTTTATGCAACTCCAGCTGGCATTTGGGAGGTCCCTGGTCCCTAGTATCAATCTGTGAAATTAGAGAGATTTTTATTTAATTCTTATTAAAAAAGATCATTACAATGCTTTAAGACTTTTGTTCTGTGTGGTGTTATTTTGATAAGCGAATGGTAGCTATATTGTGCAAATCATTGACATCATCTGTTCTTAAAGCAAAACTGACAGATGTTAGTCCGACACCATCTCTAACAGTTAAAAAAAATAAATGCCTGTCTACTTCTCTCTGTGAACCTCTGGATGGAAATTCCATCTTTGTATTTTTCAGTCTATATTTTTACATAGGAAGAATTGTTTAGGCTTAAAGGACTGGATTGAGAATCGGAATTTAGATTTCTTATTCAGCCTCGTATTTCCCTTGTACTTTTGAACAAGTTCCACGGTAAATTGCCAAAACAGCAAAGTTTTGGCAATAAACTGCCAAAACAGAAGTGCTGAATTTCTAAGTATTGTGTTCTTTTTGTGAAGGTCTGAAGTGAAGGGCTAAATTCTACTCTGTAAAGTAATGCCAGGTACATTAGGCACCCTCTAACAGATTTCAAAATATCATGCTAAGCAAAGCCAGTGCATAAAGGCAGTCAGTAGGAAAGTGAAGAGCAAGGGAATGATATGGACTTTTGTTTATTCCATATCAAGAACCTGAATTCCTTTCCATGTGTAACCTTTCTTTCATAAACACACAGATGATGAAAAATGGCAACATGCTGTTTTCTAATGTATGACAGTCTTACTCAGAAAATAAGCTATTCACCAGATAAGGGATTTAAAGCCTCTTTAGAGAGAGTGCCATAGTCATGGATATGGTCCACATCACTTGCTGAAGATATGCAACTGTATACAAGGTGCAAAAAGGGGGTCCTTAAGTGAATGGAGGAGCTGTCTTTCAGTGCACAATGAAGTTTGTATCCTGTCACTGTTTCACAATCAATTCTCTACGGCCTTTAAATGCTGTGCTTCTCACTATTACAAACTAAGAAGCATCAACATTTTTCATTCCTACTCCTTCACTGACCTGTTTCTAATGCAAGGCATAGCTGACTGATAAGGGGTTTGTCCCTGACATGCAAGGGGTGCAACGAATGCAGAGATTGGATCAGTGCAGTGTCATTTATGAATATGGATCATTCTTGAGAGTGAAATAAATTAAGAACTGTCCAGCCCTGTGAGATGTGCTTCTAGGCAGACTTACAGATCTGATATTTATACTGTGGAGTTTTCAAAGTTGAAAAGTAAGCCAGTGTTGGAATTAGGAAGGAAAAGCCTTCAGCTGAGCAAAACTTTTAGGATTATCTTGGTTCTGGGTGTCTAACCACTGTTAAAACTATGCTTTCAAATACTCAGCTACTTGATGGACACTATCTTTTAGATTATGAATTGCAAAAAAACACAGAACATGAATATGTATACATCTACAATCAAAAAATATACTTTTAGAGCCCGTAGTTTATATGTGTATGTAATAATCAAGAGGCTAGAATTGGCAGATAAATCTGTGATCAACATCAGGTTTTAGTTTTGGACCATGATTCATTTACTGTAGTAACAGAAACCACAACTACAAAATACCACTGTGTCAACAGGTCGCTATGGTATCACAATCATCATCATCACCATCATCATAACAATAACAATGTCAATAATAACAGCAACCATAATAACAACAAAATCAACAATAACAACAATAATGTGTTACTGCAGTAGCTGAACCTGAAATACTCTCTACACTGTACTTACATTAAAATAGCTAATAAAATTAAAGTTTTAGATTTACTGTAGTCTGCCTTACTAACGCTTCTACACTATGTATATAAAGTAGGTATTGTACTATTTGTTGCAGTCATGGTTTAGGGTCAGGGCAGCCCCTTAGACCTATAACAGACGCTCTCTGTTAACCTCTCTCCCTCCCCAAAGGGGAAGAGAAAAGGAATAAGGGAGAGAGACTTAGCGATTAGAAAAGGAAACCAGAACAGCTTTAATGAAAATGAAATTAATA
>WTSP01026869.1:22279-57480 GCA_025331215.1 Actenoides lindsayi | reverse complement strand
CTGCCCTAGTGAGACCACATCTGGATTACTGTGTCCATTTCTGGGCTCCCCAGTTCAAGCAGGACAGGGAACTACTGGAGAGAGTCCAATGGAGGACTGGAGCATCTCTCTTATGAGGAAAGGCTGAATGACCTGGTTCTGTTTAGCCTGGAGAAGACTGAAAGGGCATCTTATCACTGTTTATAAATATCTAAAGGTGTGTGTCAAGAGGATGGGTCTAGTCCCTTTCTAGTGGTGCCTAGCAGGCAGAAACTGGAACACAGGAAATTCCACCTCAACATGAGGAAAATTTTCTTTACTCTAATGGTGACAAATTTGCTCAAGATGTCTGCCACTGCTGCTAAATGCAATTTTATATTGTGTATCACGTTTGTTATTATAACATAATGTGTTGGTGCTCATGGTTGGTTACTGTTTGCAACTTGTCAGTTTATATTTTTAGGAAAATGTGTGTTCATTACATTGAAAATAGAAAGACGTTAATACATGTTTTGTGAATTGTTAACTGGGAAAAAATGGGAAAAGATCACGGTGTATGTTCTCTGCACACCCTGAAGCTATCTCTACATATGTGATGTTAGTTGTGAAAAAGGACTGACTCTTGGCCTCTTCTTTTCCTTCAGACTGGTGTTTGCGAAACTAAAGCTCTTAATGATAGCCATAGAATACAAGTCGGAAAAACGAGAAAGCAGGTATGTCCTATGCCTACAAATTTTGAAGTAATGAAATGCACTGTCAAGAATTTTGCCACCTTTTTTTTTTCAGACTGAACATAGCATTCTTATACTTTTCAAACATTATAGAGCTTAATTAGCGTGTTATCACAATACACCATTTCATATAGCACTGAAAGGCTTTTATGTCTGCCTTGTTGTTCTTCCCTAAAATTAATTCAAGTAAGAACATTTAGTAGAATGTCTAGAAGTGCCATTCATTTTAATTAAATAAAAAATTACTAGTTTTGTTCATAGTCTATCAGTTTTAATTGGAGGTCCAACTTATTTTACCGAAAATTGTAATGTGGAAGCCAGATGTAATATCAAAGCTCATTATGGCTGTGGGCATTCTCAAAATAATTTCATTTAAGTGAGTTTGGAAGAATCAATGTACATAGGATGCAGGATAAACAGATACAGGATAAGCGTAGTGTTTATATTGTATCTGTTGTAACAAAACTGATATAGCATGATAAAACTGGGAAAGATTAATTTAGTCTTGAAACTACCAACTATCTGACTTTTTTCCTCAAACAAAAATAAAAAAATTTCTATTCTTCATACACATTCACAGACAGTGTTTCTTGTATTTTTTTTAACAAAAATTCAAAAGCATATAAGTGAACATTGGAAGCAATCTTCCATCAACTTGATCATTAGTGCTTTTACACAGCGGTTATTTTTGTATAACAAAAATGTTATAAATATGCTCTGCAAGATGTGGAGAGGTGTATAATAAAAATATGACAATACTGACTCTGAACTGGATTTTCTTTTCCTTTGTCATAAAATTGTATTTTGTACTACTGTAGTAAATCTGAAATGATACATATTAGTTCATCTTATCTTTGGCCACTAATTATCTAAAACTTTTTCTCACAGAACCACCAATTCTGCTACAATTTCTGATGTTTTGAAAGTTTACTTTGATGCTTATTATTAAATGTTGTCATTTTTCTTTATTATAACTATCTATAAAAGCTCTGTGGACCATTTGACATAATGTTTCAACTGTTTATAAGAGTATTTCCATGCCCTATAGTTACTTTTTCTTGATTCTTTTGTTATAAAGTGATATGTGAAGTGGTGTATGTGCTATTGGATATTATTTTTGTCCACGCTATGTTGATTAAGATTTTTTTTGTTTTGTTTCGTTTTAAATATCAGATTTTTTTTATGTTTCCAGCTCCCATGGGCTCTTAAATCTACTTCTCCATTAAATGATCTCATTCCACATGAGCTAAAATAAAGCAAATGATTTATTATTCTTTTGTCTCTGAACAGTTTAATCTTTCCCTAGAAAAAAAATAAAAATACAGTAGTAACAGCAGTGGAACTGTTCACCAGATTTTGTATTTCCAGTATTAGAAAAGATTTGGGTTTTGTTGTTTCTCCTAAGAATTACTGCCCAATTTTAGGTTGTCATTACTTCAATTGTCATTTACGTACAGAAGTGCTAATATTACAGTCTTTTTCAGTAATAACAGATAATTCATGGCTTCCATATCATTCTTTTCACTAACTTCAGTGGGAGTTGGATTGAGTCCTTAATCACAAGGTGATGCAGAGGATCCCACAAAAAGTAACACAATGTCATACAATCATATATTCCTTCTTACTTAAAGCCATGCAGGTAACAGTTCACAATTAATTAATTTGGTAGAAAAAAAAAGAGCCTACAAATCTCAGGAAACAATACTAACTAAAGGATTTTAACAGATGAAATTTTGTGAATATCTATGTAACAAGAGGAGAGCATGAGAGCTAGATACTCACATTTTCTTATAACTGTGATCCACAGTAATATCTGCTGACTTTATTAACCAGTGATAATTTTAGAGTCACTCTTCAGTGTATCACAGAGGTAGATATCTGCAGACTATCTTTGCTGTTCTACTTGTTCCTGTGCTCTTCAACCCAGATATGTTAAGTACGTATTTGTGGTTTTCTGATCTGGAGCCTTTTAGTCTAACCAGAAGGATAATTGAACAAAACTTCAGTTTCTTACTTCTTAGGTATACTTGCATTTCCTCGCATCTTATGAAGTGAAAAAAAAAAAAAAAGGGAAATTAAGATAAAAATAGAATAGCATGGTTTACAAGTGCAAGCTGACTTTGAATAAGATAAATTTGCCAATTATGTTTATTGATGTCGACTTTGGAAATATATTATTCTACTTCATATTCTAAATCCTTTATTGCTATGTCTTCATAAAGGTGAAGGGGGAACTGATTATAGTATCCTATTGGTTTTCACTTTTTATGAAAGTGACCAACAGTAGATATGTGCTGATTCATTTTATTATTATAGTTTAGATTAATATATTCCAAAATAAATATAAATAAAAAATTAAGGATATTATGTAGGTGGCACTGTTTTATTATGAGTTAATACTTCCTGCCATAGCTGGAACAGGTCTAGGACCAGTATTTTCAGCAGTAGAGGAAATTGTCAAAGCATTCTTTCTGCCTAAGGGGTGAGATCTTATTCCCACCAGTTTAATTTTTGTTAACTGTATGTAATACAATATCTGTATAAGTAAATCATATATCTAATTTTCTGCTAACACCAGGAGTTTCCTTTTAAGATTAGTTTCATCTGCCTTCATCACTTTGCACTCAGAGATAAAGCAGCACAAAGTGAATTCAGAAGTGTGTGTAGCTCTCAGAAGTACTAACGTGAGGGCGTTCTAGATTTCCTAATCCCCTCTCCAAATTTTCACCTCAGTGATAAGGATAAAACCTAATACCATTTTAAGTCAATGGCAGAATTCTCATTGACTTTCTTAATGTCTTCATTACAAGTAGAATGGCATAAGTACTCGTTTACCTATGCACTTTTTTTTTCCCCAGGCAGTGTTCTAGATGCCAGTTTTCTAAAGCTTTCTGATTTACACCCAGATTCTGTTAATGCTACCATAGGGAATGTGAGATCAATAATAATTACAAATCATCAGAATTCTGTCCAAACTATCTTAACATATAAGCTATCAGTAGCTGAGCTTCCTGCTTGCAGTTGGGTTTTTTCCTCCCTTTTTCCTGACTCCAAATAAGGCCACAGAAAACAGTAAACACACCTTGATAACAAGTTTTGACAGGATTGGATTGCTAATTGTAAACAACTTACGGTTTTACAATGTTGCTTAAAAGCAGAATTTAAAAGTTTTCAAGCCTAAATATAGATATTATAGATAAGACAAATATAAGCCCCTTTTCAAATAATAGGTAAAGTATCTATAGTGTTTATTTTTTTAGACAACTGTCACTCACCAAGTTACCTTAAAGATATTTTAATTTAATCTTAATAAAAAGTGATTTGTAATTATTTTTTTTACCTTTATATTTATGTGTTTAATAGTGTTTAAATTACTGCTCAGTTATCAAAGAAACCACTGAGTTTGCAAAATATGACTGAATTTAGTGGGCTTCTGACCAGCTTAACGTCTGCACTTAATTAGTTCCAGGTCACAGTATGAGTTAGCCATTCCTTCATCTCTAATTATTATCTGGGAATCTTATTATCAGTTATTAAGAGCAAAAAGCATTCTTAAATAAGTTGTTGTGTCTCTGATGCAAGTCAAGTACTTTAGCTTAAAAAATGGTCTTAGCTCATTTGTTGAGAGATTTTATTTCTTCTGTAGAAAAAATTCTAAAGGAACATTGAGAACATCAACCTGAAAATGTGCCAGCACAGCTTGCTGAATGGATACCAAAAAATATCAGTTCAAAATGCAGGCATTTAAACTCCTCATCTGAAATTCGTTTTAGAGATATTTTTGTCCTTTTTCCCCTGTATTTTTTTCTTTTTTCCACATGAGTAAGCAAGAAGGAAAGTCTAACCAGGATTCTTCCCTCCTGCACCCCATTGTTACTCCTCTTGTTAAATTTTCTCTTTGTCTATCTACATACTTGTTCTCATTCTCAGCAGAAAAACCTTTGAGCCTTGAAGACTTTTAAATAAAGGGTTTTTTTGCTCTTGTTTTGGTGTCAATTGATTTCTTATCAAAGTGTTTGATTTGCAATTTTTTTCTTGTCGTTTGCAGAAGCCGAAAGCGGTATGCCCTCTTCGTTACCTTTCCTTCCAACCTCAATCCTACCTCCACTCCTTCTAACTTCAGGACTAATTCCTTGCCAAGAACACAGGAAGATAACATCTTTGTCTATCTTTCTTTGTATATGCACACACATATATACATATATATATTCATCTGTCTGTGTGTGTGTGTATATATATATATCTGTGTGTATACTTATATATGAGCCCCCAATCTCAAAGAGGAGAGAGAATAGCATTTTGTCTCTCCGTTGGTTCTTGTGACTCATGCACTAACTTCTTTGCAGGAAGTACAAAATAAAGCAGTATAAGATTTTTAGCCCTTTCTTTTTCTTTTTTTTTTTGTTTTTTAACCCCTTGTGGAGTCTTTGGTGTATCAGATTGTTACATTTTTGAAAAACAGACTTTACTGTTAACATCTCCCCTCCTCTTTTTTTCATTTGTACTGTATTGTGATGTTGTATATTTAATCTTTATCAGCCCTTGTGCTGTCATATTGTCTCCATATTCACATCTTCATTGATGTCTTTTCCCAGAGTCTCCCTTCAAAACACGTCTTACAATACAGTAGTTCGTGTTCTCTTATAGTCTCACCTTCCATTAACAACAAGCAAACACCTAATTCTTTGCATTGCTGGTCCTGTTCTGAGCCCAAATACTCATAATACAGTACTCATTAAAGCTATTGTACTGTTCCAGTGAAAGTGTCATGGATAGTTTGTACTATATGTCACATTCATTTTAATGACATTTATTAAGCTCATTTATGAAGATCTTGCCAAATATATTTTTTTTAACCAGTTTTGGGTTTTTTTGGGATAGCATGTCTTGCATTTTCTTTTGGTTTACCATGCTGTGAGCCCCTCTCTAGTTTACATTCTATCTTGCTACTACTGGTCTGAATGAAGTAAATAAGGCATGTTCTTCCATATCCTCTCCTCTCTTCTCTTCATCTCTTTTCCCAATCCTAGCTTTGTTTTTCTAATTGCTTATAGCAGTCTGTCTGATTGTCAGTGGCACTCTTTGGAGATGCATTCTCATTGTCCAGACATTTCAATTTCCTTCTTCGTCGTACCCTTCAAACTTTACTTTCCGTGTCTGTTCTGTTGCGTGAGTTCTATGTGTTGTATTTATTTAATTTTTAGTCATCGTCTCCTGTGGTTTCTGAGCAGATGTGTGAAAAGAGAGGTGGCTTCCTGTCAGTTTGGCATTATTGATATGATCCAACTGCAGAGAAGTTACTGCAACACTTAGCATCTTCAAGGATCTGCAGTTGTTGCACCTCTACTTTGCTTCTGGCTTTTAAGTATATATTATCTTGTGGTGAAGGCATGTTAATGCTGGCATGATGAGCAATATGAAGAAGTGTTGTATCAACTGAAGTTGCTTGCTCCCAGAATAAAATATATTTTGCTACTTCATTGTACTGATAATCAATAACTTCTGGAACCAGAAGGAATAATTTAATTGTTTCAAAGTGTATTGAATTCGCCAGCACCGTTGAACTAGTTCAGACTATGCCCCAATACAGTACTTCATGCACATCCTATAGACCATGACTTACTAGTTGCTATTGTAAAGAATTTAACTCCTGGGAGCAACCTTTTATATGCTTGTAGTAATTAAGCTTTAATATACTGTAGCATGTAATGTGCACTGTGTCTTTTGCCTTGTATAACTTCAGTGTTTTATGGGATTTTTGTGTGTAGAGCAATATGGATCTGAATTAACATCAGTGGTAGAGCCCAGAAGAAAGAAGCAATACTTATGAGTTCCAATCAGCGTGGAGCTAGTGTGCACACTACGCCCACTGTGGCATATGTGCACCTACCCTCACACTCCACTTCAAAACATACCCTGAAACATAAATTATTGTCTCAAACTAATTTTGTGACTCTAATTCTATAGCTGTGTGAATGACAAGGTATATTTTAAAAGGCCATTATGCTAATAGTGGTGCATTTCATCTGGGCACGGCATGAAGCAATCAGGAATAATAGTTGTTTTTATTTTTAAATGCATTAGCTGTAGTCAGTAATACCACATAATCTTGTTTCAGATAATGTATTGATAGTACTTAAATAATGTTATATCTTCCTGATTACTAGATGGTATTAGTGCTGTTTCAGTCACATGGGGAATGGTACAGTACATCTACCACAAGGTTTAAAACAGAGCTTTTGTCATTTGTTTAGTCAAAATTTTGCTGTTTGTGTTTCATTTAATTCAGCAATTTCTTTGTTTTAGACAAGGATGATGGTAGTTACAAGAGTAGCCATAAATATGAAAAATAAAAAGAGTGTTAATGAATCAGACAAGTTTCCTGGATGCAGGGGTGAACTGTTCAATTGGTCACTGATAATGGGATTCATCTCACCTAACTTTATCAATCTAAATGTCTAATCTCCTTTCAATCATCCAGACTTAGTCCAAGATTGCAAGGGAAGAGAGAGAGAGTTCTTGAAAGCAGCTTCAATTCTAAGACAAATGAGGTGAATCCCACCTTTAGTGCTTTCTAAACTGTAACCTTGAAAGTAAAAACAAACAAGAATAGCACATAAGTGAGGCTGCTGTCAAGGAAAAATCTTAAAAGAATGGTTCCAGTGTACATCTCTACTGATTGACCTTATCTATATCTTCCAGTTTTTAGCCTTCATATAGTGCTGCTACAGTGTTGTTACCCTTACCTACTTTCTGTGCTGTATTTGCTGGGCATGTCCACATGCCTTTGTCAGCTGTTTTAAGACCTTCACTGCACCTCTTCCATCTTAATAAGATCCCTCATTTTTTCTCATAGAAGACTGACAGTTATACAAATCTGTGAGTCATCTACTATATAAATGCTATGTCTAGATTAAGACTTCAAACTTATGCCCATTTACAACTTTAACAGTAATGGAAGCCTACTCAGTTTCAAGCTGTGCAAAACAAACTGTGGAGCCATGCTGCTTAGCAAGTGCTCTACCAATATGTATATATATTGTAATGATGGTTCAGTCTCTAAAGCTGATTGGTTGTTTTTTCCATGTGGCTTATGTAGAAGATAGCTGGATATTATAGGAAGCTATGTGAAATATTTTTCATCTACGAAATCTTTGTACACTGAAAATTTATTAGAAAATGTTTTATATATTATAATAACATGAAAATATATTAGCCATCAAACTTCTGAATGCTATTTCAACCCAAGAAACATAGTTTGAGTCTAACATGTATGGTATTTGAAAGCAGGAGACAAATAAAAATCATCCAACAGCAGAAATTAGTAGAAAATAAACACTTGGAGGTAATTAGTCCTGCTCCAAAGTGTCACAAATTGTTCTGCAGTTCAAAGCTCCAACTATCAGGTTCTCCATCAAATATCTTTAAGTTCATCAAAACATTAAAGACCTGTAATGTAATATAATATTTAGCTAGGTCACAATATTGTTGTATTGTGCAGCCAATCATACATGCGCTGCCAAAAAGGTATTGAGCAATGCTTATGTTCTGGGGTAGTTTCAGGTAAGCAAGAATGGATGAACAGGTATTTATAGGTATCTGTATATTACTGAAGGTAGCATGTATACTTAAAACATCAGAAAGATACAATCCAACAAGTGAGTAAATCAAAATTAACACACTGTCAGAGATACTAACAGATATTCTCCACTAACATGAATAAGTCACATGCTATCTTAACTTTTTGTTGAGCAATCTATTTAAAGAGATCCATAAGCATTCACCTAGAATTTACCTGACCACATTCGAATACTTCTGGTTTTTGTTGTTTGGTTGGTTTTTTTTAAAACTGTGCATCTCAAATGTGCACTAATTCCCATTTGTGATTCACTTGCTTATAATTCAGTTAGTCTGGGAACTCAGTTTCAACTGTATAGATACTGTTGTTCCTGATTCTTTCCTGAGCTTGAAGTATTCATGGTGGAAATTAGCCTTGACCATGACAGCAAGGTTAGAACTAGATGACATTTAAAGGTCCCTTCCAACCCAAAACATTCTATGGTTCATTCTGTGATTCCTGAGAGTACAACTGAATGCAAGGCTGATTTCTACATTCTTGATGTGTGACATTTTCATTGCTCTTAGAGGCGTGATCTTGCATCTAGTCACCAAGTGAATCTTGTTTAGCAAATGAATTATTGCTGGATGTCAGATAAGTATAAAGCAGAGGTTTTCAAACTGCATATTCTGTTCCACAAGTGGCTTACAAGTTGTATTATTGTAGAGTAATGCAGCTGACTTCTAAGTTCATGATGGTGCAGTACATTAAATTCCCTTTAAACACATTGAATCTTACTTAATTTACACATATTTGATTTACATGGCTGTAACTGCCATGTGTTCTAAATGTTCATGTGTGAAGGAGCAATCAAGTCAAAAGAATTTTTTTTGCAGTGGCATGTGACCCCTGCCATGAAAAGCTTTGTCCTGAGGAATGTATTTCTGGAACTGGAATTGTTAAGGAAATTATGACTAAAAGCATTTTGAGCTTGCTATTAATTGATTAGTTTCTGAGGTAACCTAAACTAGAAATATTATAAAATTATAAAATTTGATCAAAATTTTAGAGGCATTTGAAGTATTTGGCATTCCTTCCTTGATTTCATGAGCTGATTTAGGGGATTAAAAAATGAAGTTATATTTTATGATAAAAATATATATTTGGAAAAATCAGGGATGTCATTTTCAGTAGCATTTTTTGCAGTGTGTGGCACAGAATGCATATGGATTAGCTATATATATTGCTATTAAACATAATGCGTTTCTGTCCTTGTTACCCCTTTCATACAACTTCTTATATCTGCAGAACTCCCCAGCCTTGGAGATACATAAAAATGAATCATTAGGTGAAGCTTTCTCTCTTAAAACTCCAATTTTCTTTCCCACTTTACCTTCTCAACTGTGGGGATATATATTTGCATATTTTCATGAGCTGCTTAAATAGATACATATGTATCTAAATAACTGGTGGATGCATTCTTCTTGGTAAACTCATAAGCTTGTTTTATTTTTCTCTGTTCTTAGTTCCCTATATTGTATTGTTTTAATTCACAACATTTCCCTTGCTGTACATGTTAGAATGAGTGCTTATCAAAGCATAACTTTAGCTAATGACACTACAGGTCTCATAAGAAATAATTCAATTGCTGCTTTAATAAGCAGCATATTTAATAAATCCATATAGACTCAGTAGAAATTGCTCATGATTTTGCTCTAGTTAAATATATGTGTATATAAACCCAAAGGTTTATGAGCCTTTCCTGTAGCTCTTTGCCCACAGTAGTGATGGGGCAAATTAATTTTTATTCACAACAGAAGATTTGGCTGCTGGGGTCATACTACATTAACTGCAATCATATCTATATTTTGTAGCTATAAATACATTGTATTTGTGAAAATAATTATTTGTGAATGAAGTATAAGATCTGACAAAAATAAAGTCTATACACTGACCCATCTAATTGATTTCATGTGTCTCAGATAACCTTGAGATGCAAAATTATACTCACAATATATTGTATCCTAAATGAAGCCAGTTACTTCTGATTGAAGATTTTGTTCACCATCTCTTAAAAGCACTGCTTCATTTGCTTATTACTTGGTCAAATTTTAAGTTCTGTGAAGGTGAATTTTACGTAATTCAAAATTTACATCGCTAGGTGGTAACCTCATCTTGTGGAGTTTGGGTTGTTTAGCTTTTGTTAGGGTTTTTTACTCTTTAGATATGGTTTATCTATCTCCAAGAATGGGACGAGGAAAAAAAAAAAAAGGTGGGTCTATGCAGAGAAATGTGTTCTGTTTTCACTGAAAACACACAATACTTCTGTGATTAAGGGCAAAGAATAAAATAAGGGAAAAAAAAAATAATTTTCTGACAAAGCAGTATCCATTTGTACCTAAGAAAAATAGCCAACCCTATCCTTTCAAGCCATTGTGTATTTTCACATAATTTAGAAGGAATGGTGTAGTGGAACTAAATGAGACTAGCATTTGTAGAAGATTTTTAAGTTTAACAACTCAATTTGCAGCATGGCAGGTTAAGGACTAGAAGACAGGGAAGAGAAAAGCTAGAGACTGAAACATGGATGCAGTTACAGACATGATAGAAAGTTTTGACTGAAAGACTTCGGAAAGTTAGCAGCAGAAGGATTCTCTCCTGGTTCTTGAGAAGTGCCTTATCCAGGCTCACATAGTCTCAGAGACTTAAAAAAACCCTTTTTTCTCTCTGACTCTGCTGTTAGTGCTTATGTCTCATCTCCCATAGTAGTCACCTCTTAAGGTATCTCTGTAACAGGTAGTAGGTGCTGTGTTGTCACAAATGACAAACGTTTGTGCAGGGAATCTTAATTTTCCAAGCACTTTGTGACTTCTGAGTGACTGGTTTCATATGAAGAAATTCTTGTGGGGTTGTTTGGTCTTTTTTTTTCCCTGTGAACTGTGAAATTGCATTTAAAAACTGCATTATGCAATTTTTCGATTGCAAGTGCAACCATTAAGCCCAATACACTGAACCTGCTTTCTGTGGTGATGACTTCCATTTTCTATAGTTCTTCTCTCCTTTATGTTGCAAAGCTTGAAACTGTGAATGGAGGAAAAGGAAGGGTATATGGGTAAATGCTTTATTTGAGATATAATTTCTGTTCCAGACTCTGCCTCAGACTACCTGTGTGAGAGTGAGCTGATAATTTAAACCAAACTTTCTGCAGATGACCTCTGATCAAGCGTTTATTAGTTTGGGAACCAAAGACTGGGCTTTTGGAAATGCTGAGCATTCTTACAGCAAAAGTCCCTAGAAAATGTGTATGGAGCTCTGAAATGCTAAAGACATACAAAAAATGTCCTGTAGGCATCCCAAATTAATAGCTACTATATCTCATAGTGACTCAATATCTCATCTGTAAAACAGGATAATACTGTATCTTCATTCTTCTTGTAAAATAAGTTATGTACTTGTGAATGTTTTGCATGCTATAGTGATGAACACTGCAGAAAAACATGTATGAAAAATATGATACTACTTTTAAAGAATGATAAACTACATGAAGCCATGCCTTGAGTAATGACAGTAGAACACCACTGAACGAAATTCCAAATTGTGAGGAAAAAAAAGGAGTTTGTGGCTATTAAAATAAGAATGATATCATAACATCTACATAATGGAGACTGAATTATGGCTGCTTGACCAACCTTTTAATTCTTAACTCATGAGCACTTTATTTTGCAGACTGCATATACTTTTCATAGGGCCTTGTGGGCATTTATAATCACACAAAACAATGTGCTCATTCTAAAGCTCTCAGGTATATTTTTTGCCATGCTGATTTATTAGTAATATATAGATAATAAATAACATCATGAATAAGAGGTCTGCTAAGACCCATTTTCCCTCCTAAGAATAATATAATAAATTTTTTTGTCTTGAAATTTTAGTAATGTGTCTCTGTTCAGAAATGTGTTTTATTTATTTTTGTATGTAAATACTTCCCCAAAATCAATTTTTGCAAAATCCACAAGCATTTAAATTACTGGTAGTCTTTATTTACTAAAAATTGCGTATGTGTGTGGTTACATTTTGACCTACAATGGCTAAATTTCAATAAAAAATAAAAAACCAAGAACTTTTGACAAGCTTTATTAAGTTTTATTAAGTCAAAAGCTTAGTTGTATTACACATTAATAAAACTTACTGGAGACTATATTTACATCTGTCTCTATCTGTATATTCATATTTAGCTTGGTACTTTGCAAAATACCTAAAATCTAGTGTTATTTATGAAAATAAAAAAGATATTTCATAGAGAGACATGGATTACCTCACTTCTTGATAGCATTTTTTAATTTCCTTCATCAGATTTAGCTGAGGTTATTCTGTCAGTGTGGATGGGTTATTTTTGTTCTTCCATGGCTGCATAGCACTGTTGTAAAAATTTTCTATTCATTTTTTATGTTTTTTCAGCTGTCGTGACTGGTTGTCTTGTACCATTCCCCTTGAGTGTATGTGTGTATTTATTATTATAAAAAATAACATTTTATGTCCAGATACAATCCTATTAACATCCTGCTTCACTAGAAATTGGCAAAAGTTTGCATCAAAGGATTTAGCTTCATAAATGATACTCTGTGTTGTTATTGATTGGTGGTTGCTGGTTCTTCCCTTTTGACCATATTGTGAATTTTTCACCAGTTTGCATGACAGCAAAAAAAGTGAAATGCTCGGTTTCACACATCGTGAGAGGCTTTGTTATTATGCATAGTCTATATTTAATGTAAAAACATAAGAAAATGGATGTAAACACATGATGTGATTATAGACAGGCTGTCTCAAACTTAAGTTTTTGTAAGAAGCATGGGAAGCTATTATTTGATTGGAAATTTCAAGGAAGAATGGCTGAAAATTTCCTTGCAGCCTTTTCTTAACTAGAGGGTTCTCTATAGCAGAACCAAATAAAGGTATTTGGGAATGTTCAGTTAAAAGTCGTTTAAACTTATGGTCTTGTTGTTTTTGTTCTTGTTTTACTGAGCAGTATATTAATCAATCCTGGAAACCATGTCAAGATTCAAGAAGGTACTTTAGGATTCTTCATTGCAAGTGATGCCAAAGAAGTAAAAAGGTAAATCATGTATTTTTATTTTTAAGTTTAAACATATACTGTTTAATTTCTGTTTTTTCTTTACCTGTAAACATATCACCTAATTTTTGTTATTATTTAAAGATTCTTGGGGGGAATTGAGTTGATACTCTAGTGAACCAACCATGTGTGCATGCCATTTTCTTAAGTATTCTAATACCCTAAGTATCAAGAAAATGAAATAACTTTAGAGCAGAGATGAAGAGAAACAAAGAGCCTTTTTTAATTTTTAAATTTTTTTTTCCTGAGTCCTACTGGAAAATGTAAAATATTTTGATCTGATTTCTCTATAATTAATTTGTCCCAGTGAATTTAATTTGAGGGAACAGAGATTACAGTTTTGTCTGAGTTTCAGGTTTAGAATAGTTTTTATTTATGTATACTTCAGCAAATATTTGATGTGAGCAAACTACTGTAGTCATTCCATAATTGCATTAGCAGAATATTTATGTTCTTGTCATTTTTCTTTACTGGAACTACGTACTCTATGGCCTCATAATAATAAATCACCGTACAATAGTACAGTATATCCCAACAATTGTAGACAACCTCACAGGTTATTTGTACTTGGCTGTATTAGATTTGAGTTAAATGAAAAAGGGTTTTATGTTACTATGTTTAGGACCAAATGTGTGTACTCTTGTTTGTTAGGATTATAATATACTTGGGAGGAATAAGCAGGCAATATGAGAAAAGATTTTTTTAAATAAATAATTATTCAATGTCTTTAAGACCTAAAAAAGAAAAGGAATATTTGCAGCTCAGCGTTTCCTCATAGTTTTTTGTTTGTTTGTTTTTAAGTCATACTATCAAGAATCTGATTTTTACTTGATATTCTGCTTGATTTAGATATTTGAACAAAGTCCTATATCTAGAATGATAATATATTCAAATGATAACTTTTACTAAGTACTAAACTTTTTATGAATAAATTACACTGAAAATAATATTTAAGCAATGCATGTTTGCCACGAGTATTTAAAGAAAGTCAAAACATCAAAACAGTGAAATCACTGAGAACTTCAATTCTTTTTTCATTGAAAAAGCTGAGATAGTTTTGGCTGGGGGAAGCATACAGAACAGCACAGCAATGCTCCTGTCTTCTCATATTTCTAGCACCATCTTTGAAGTATTTGCATCAGCACTGCTTTTCAGCATATAGTTCTTTTCCTCTCTGCTCTGGTGCTCTTCTTAGTTCAATATACAGAAATGTCTTCACATTCCTTTACTAAAGTGCTAGGGTGTTTTTTTATTTGTTTGTTTGTAGGGTTTTGGGTTTTTTTGTTTGTTTGTTTCTTTTTTTTTTTTTTTTTTCCATTTATAAGGCATTTTACACATTCCTATGAAATTATGTCAGACTGTAAGTAAAAATTACCTGGCATAGCATTTTAAACAGGGAAAAGTTGACTGTTCTTAGAGAAATTTTATAGATTATTCATCTAGCATGTTTTAACTAATGGCACACTGAGACAAAATTCCCAATTCTGCCTTGCTTTTTGCAGAAGGTTATCTTCAGAAACATGCTACTTCTCTTACCTTATTTCTTAACTGTTCAGTGCAAAGCAAACGATTATCAGATGTGTTTCAACTAATAAATCCAAGTATGTAAAGTGTTTATTTCACCCTTTTGAGTTATTAATCAGTCAGAAAAATCTTCTAAATTGAGGTCTTTTGGAGGGGAAAAAAGGGATTTTTAATGAAGCCAAATTAAGCATGTTGTATACCTGAAATTCAAATTAAATTATTCTGGCTACATGTTACATGCTAATGGAGAAATTTCAGCCCTTTAAGCCTAAATAATTCATATTTATCAAATATATATTCCACAGTGAAATGTAATATGCAATGTTAAACGACTCTTCTTCCTAGAATTACTTTAGCATTTTTAGAACAATAGTTTCACATTAGTGACAATTATAGATATGAATTGCTTCTTTATTATCCTTTATTCATTTGCATGTTAGTACTAACATCAGAAATCCACATGCTTCAAATCCACTTAATTCAATCCAGTTATATAGAAGGATAATTTTATTACAGGAGCTTGCTCTTGACTTTAGACATAGGATTGAAGGTGCTTTTTAGGACATATGTTCTGCAGTGGACATCAGAGAAACGATCTGTAGAAATTACCTATGTCCACTTTGTGTCATCAAGTTCTGTGAGGAAATACTTGTCATGGTGGATTCTTGTTCAATACAGGGGCTTAAAACTGGAGCGGGGAGAAATTGTAAAAATTGGGGGCAATTTTCTCCTTGCTTGTGTCTTAATATCAACTCATGAATTGAAAAACATTTTATTCTCATTCCCTTGGAGGCAGCTTGTTTTCTTTTTGGTGGAAGATGAATATTTTGAAGACTGAAAACTTTCTGCAGTAAAGTATACATATGCTCAAATAAGACTTTTTCATTTTACATTTTGCTTCTTGAAATAGTAAGACAATTTCACAGTCTGAAAGAGTAATCTTCTTCAAAGTTTCTTAGAGAAATTGTTTGCTACATTTAGGACTTGCATCTTCCATCAGTAGCTTGCATGCTAGCTTGATTTTAGAAATGTTAGTAACACTCCATGAGATCTAACTGAAAATTTAAATTTGTATTCTTTGGTCCGTATCTCATATTCTAAACCTTTCTCCTGATGGGCCATTACCAGAGGCATTGTTCAGAGGTGTAAAGTAACTGAGATAAATTTATAACTTTGAGTTAGGTATTTAGTTCATATTTCTGAACGTTTATTATAATTCCACCTGTGGTGGACAGCAATTAATCTAGAAAGAATTCATAGCAATCATCCTAGCTGAACTGCCATAGGCTGTGTTTATTCAAAGGCTATGTATTAATATTATTTATTTTTCTTTTTATATTTTGGACTGTAGATTGTTCTGTTCCAGTGACCTCCATACTGTTTATAGCAATCCAACCATCCAGTACTGTTGGCAAAATTCATGCAAACTGGCAGTTTTGTTTCTTACTGCCAGTTTGTACTGAGAAGTATTCAATGAGAGAGGGTTGGGAAGATAGTCATGGAGTTGTCATATCCTGAATATGGATAAGTATAGGGAAATTTCAGTAGTTTAAAAAGTATGTTTAATTTGTTATGCCAACAAGAATTCTGGTAACTGTAACTGTCCAGCTAGAGGCCAGCTGTATGATCTTCACAAAATGTGTCACAGCAGCCTTATATGACATGTTGACTTGACAGTCATGATTAAGCTCTCCTGGGGGGCAGACCAATATATATTTATTAAATGAAATTTTGTTTTAATCTTATCTAAAACTCAGCTGTTTACCCTTTCTCACTTCCTTCATTTGCCTTGTGCTTCACCTAGTGGTGATCCATTTGATAAGAGAGTTCGTAACCAAAATTAAGTGGAAACCTAGGTGGTTCACCTTATTAATTGCATATTTTTGTTTGAAACTTTGGCTTTTGTTTGTTCAATACAAAAATGGTTCTCCTTTATTCACATATGAAGGACCAAAAAAATATTATTGCAGTTCTTTCATTTATATGTTCCTTTAGGAACTTATTTTGAGTAGATTTTCTATTTTTGGTTTTGTTTGGATTTTTCATAAATAGCATATCTAACATTAGCGTGGCATTGATCTCATTCCAATATCTCATTGTATCCAAACTGAAGTCCTGTTTGTGACCAGGCTGAAAAATTGGCCCAGGGTGCTAGAGAGTATTTAAAAAAAATAATAATCTGGTATATCAAATAAGAACAAAGAACTCATATGTATATGTTTTAATGAAAAAATATACTGTTTGCTTTTTTTTCTAACATGAAAGACAAATGAACTGATACACTTTGTCATAACTATCATCCCTTCTCCCAATTACTTTTCAAATAAAAGTATATTAAAAGAAACACTAATTTGGAGTCATATTTGAAATTAATGGTCTTACAGCAAATATTTCCTACTTTAAATGTCTAAACCTTTTCAAAGATTAAAGGAAATTAGTGCTGGCATGTTTCATTAATTTGGCACTGCAACAAGAGGAAATGTGGGACTAATTTCATTTATATGGATTAAGAAATGTGTCAGTTTTCCCATTCTGTCTCTCTAGGGCATTTTTTTACTGCAAGGCCTGTCATGATGACATCACAGATCCCAAAAGGATAAAAAAATGTGGCTGCAAACGGCGTAAGTAATATTTCTATCACTCTTTCTGTTTTCATGAACTGTTCAGCCTTGAAGAATATCTGTACATACATTTACACGTTTTATACAGTGATACAGAGAAGCTAAGAAATAAATGCAATAAATGCACAGCAACATAGTAAGTGCCGATTGCATTTCTGAAGTTCATATACTTATATTACATTTCACACCACTCACATGTGTTTTTTCATTAAAAAGTCCATTAGGGTTCAAAGCTAAGAAAACCTGAAAAATTAAATCAAGCTAGATCTATTTGTGGAGGTTTCTGAGTTAAGAATGAGCTAACAGTTCTGCTCTCACTCATACCATGCAGAAATCCAGTAATTTCAATAGTGTTTTGTAAAGAACTTTTGTCTATCTTGCTGAACATGATTCTGTAAAAAAAGAAACCAGGGAATCATATTCTGTCATATAAATATTGAAATAAATTATTATTGAAATAAATTATTAGTCTTACTGGAGGAAGGGACTGTCTGAAAGAAATTAAATAGTAGTGCCTTTTACATATATCCTTTTAGAATATTCCATAGCTGCAATGCTATATTTGGTTTGGTTAAGTTCTTAGTTCTGCCTTTTTAACTGTTTGGAAAATTTTGCATGAAGAAATAACTGAGTTTTGTAATTGAGATCAGACTTTGCAACTGTATTTTTGTATAAATTAGCATTTTATCTATATATACTTTGAAAGAGCTTTTTGCATGAACTATCAGAACCACATTTTGGCCAAAGATGTGTTTGACCCTTGTGTATTTGTAATACTTAAATCAAAGGTTTTAGGGATCCATTTCTCAATGAATATCTGAATATTAATACCATTCCCCGGTATTATGCCATGAAAAAGATCATTCAGTTCAAAAGTACCGATTAGGTAAATTGAAAGATCTCAGAAAAGTTTGATCATGTCTATTTTACCATTACTTTTAAAAGGGAAAAACCTCTCTTACTTATAGATTCGGTGAAAGTGTTATCACTGCACTGCCTTAGAAGATGAATGAAAGCCTAAACTTGACATTCTCTGCCTTTAAGGGGTGCCTTAAATTGATGAATTCTTGAAGATGATTTTAAAGAGCAAAAATGTGTCACTGGAATTTTTAAAGAAACCTCTCTCCTTTTATCCCTCCCACTCCCTTCAAAAAAAAAAAAAAAAAGAAAAAAGAGAGTGTGGAACACTCTATAGTTGAGAGAAAGCTCCTGAAACACTGACACAAAATAATATTTATCCTCCCAGTAGCCACAAGGAGAGCAAAGTACATGGAAAGCATGCCTGATGTGGAAGGAGTATATGCAATGCCTAACATATTGGAAAAAAATTGTTCAGGAACAGTTTATCCATGGGAGAATGTGACCTTTGAACTACTGCCAAAGCCAATGACGCTGCTGAGTAAGTTATGGTGAAGCCAGTCACAGATGCCTCAGGGTGCCTGTAACTCTCAAACCCAAACTTTTTTCCAAATTATCCAACAGTTAAGGAGAAATATGTTACTTGTTTGCATTTTATATGATTCTGTCAGAAAAAAAGACCTATTTTTTTAATATTTTCTTCTTTACTCCTCCTTCACACAGTATATGCTTTTTTACATGTGCTGGTTAAGACAAATAATAATTCCTAAAGATCTGTCATTTTAATGTGAGTTCTACACTTTTAATGGAAATCTGTTAGAAGATAGGAATCAGGAATTCATAGTATAAAGGGCAAGAGCCCTTTATTATACATTAATGAGAATCAGTGTAACCTCCTCAGTATTGGGAAACGAGAGAAAAGAGTATCCTGTGACCCAGCCAACACAATGGGTATCTCCATCAGCAGGGCCGTGGGGAAGTGAGAGTGACAACTTCTGTGTATAGCACGAGGAATTGTTCCAAACAGCACGGTCACCTGTATCTCCTCTCCCTTTCCTCCCATTTGCCTTCTCCTACCTACACAGACATATGGTCACAGACACCATGATAGCTGACAGCTCTCAGTACAGCTGAGAACAACTTCCACTTAGCAGCATGCTCACAACTGTTAGGAATAATACAACCGCCTTGCTTTTAAAGTTCTGTCAATCAGCAAAAAGTTTAGTTGAAGTATTTCAACAGTAATTAGTGATTTTTGGTCTCTCAAATTTTGATGCCAGACTTGAGATCCCTTTTATGGGACTTGTTTTTTGTTTTTTGTTTGGTTTTTTTTTAAAGGTAAGTTTTTAACACAGTCTGTTATTCATGTCTTAGCTTAGGCTTTCAAATCACTAATCACTTTTGAAAAATATGTTATCCATCTGCAGGCTACACAAATCATTGGTCTTAAAAATGCTGTCTACCCAAAACAAAACATAAATTAATAAAACTCTTTCCCCATTGAATTATGAAACTGTCAACAGCTGATATTTTGAGTTGATTTTCAAAGACACTGCAAATAGTCACACATGCGATATGTAGTCCTGTATGATAAATATGTATTTTAATTAGTAACATAGCAATTAGAAGCAGCTGAATGTAGAAAATGTGTAAGACTAAATGAAAGGTTGTATGAAAAATATTGACACATTCAGGTGAATTAAATGTGAAAGAATATCTTTACATGGAAAACTTAATTATGGTGGCATTAATTAATGCAGCTTCCTGTGACACTTGAAAACCACATTCTTTAATAATGCATCTGAGGTTGCTCATCAATTTAGATAGTGTCTCAACATCAGCTTGTGGTATTGTTGGGGTCTAAATGTGAATCTGACCTACATAGGCATTTGTCCAAACCTGTTAGGCCTAATATTAATAATTCAGGGCAGATCAGTACGTTTCCACAAGGCTAGGGATGATTAAAGTAACCTCGCTTTCCTTTTGCAGTTTCTTTGCCATCCCTTTCACTTTATGCATCCCACTCCCTGAATAACATATGAATGCTGATATCACATTGTCCAGAGAAATGCTTGTGTGGAAATTTTATTCACAGATTGTTAGTTTATTTTTTTTAATGTTTTCAATCTCTTTCCTATTCCATTTAACTGTAGTTTTTGCAGCAAGGGGCCAAATACATGTATATATTTATATAAAAATGCAGCCACGTTGGGATGATATCTCTAAACTGGATGACCTACTCTTCCTGTTTCTTTCATTTTGTGCAACAGCTATGGTCTAATTCTCTATATATTTTTTCCAGTGACAGTGCTTGCTGTGAGCGGTGGGGTTTGTACCCCAGAGGGGACATATCATGTGTACATTGATGTGTTTGAAGGAATTTCTTGTAATCTATGACAATTGACAAACTTTTGATTTATTTTTCCTCTTGCTGCCTTGGAACACGGCCCCTACTATATTTTAACTACACACTGATAGTGATCTATTGTGAGTAAAAATGGGTTCCCTGTAGCCCAGAGTGCGGTCCAACCTGTCTTTCTCTAGCAGAGAGTATTTTTGTTCAGTATTTTGGTTCTTTTCTTTATTTATGTTGCATGTAGCAGTGACGTCATACCCACAAGTTTCTCATCGTTTACACCCATGGAGATTAGGGTGACGTTGAAGAAAATACAGCAGTTTTCCCTTCTTCCACCTTTTTGCCCCTTTTTTCCCACAACCTTATTTTTTATCCCTATTTGAAAATGAGATCTGGGCAGTAATATTTCCTTGAAATTATTCTAGAGATAGCTCATGAATTTTTAGGGATATTGGTTAGCCTGGGATAATTACCACTATTGCACTGTCTTCCTGGTTAAGTGCAATTCATTCAGACCTGTGTTTCATTTTTTTTTGTAGTTTCTCTTTTCGATTGCATAGCTGACACAAAGACCAACACACCGGTCTTTTACTGTCCTTATCTAATTCCTTTCTCCCCATCAGTAGGAAAAAAATCCAAAGTAGATGGGGAAAAGCCAGCCAATGAATTAAATGTGTGGCTAACTTTTAATGTGTAGACCTACAGATATCTTCAACAGGGAACAAGCTACAGCAATTATTTTCCCCAGCTTTCTAGTTTTGAAATTAATTACATGAGTAGAGTCACACTGACTTTTCAGGACCTAAGCTGTACGTTTTATATTATTATGATGTACAGAATATGAACTTTATAGACCACTTCATGTCAATCTAAGTCATATCTCTTTAAAGGGTACAGAATCTATGAAGGCTCTCATCGGCCACTTTTAGTGTCTACAGTCATGATAATTTAAATAAACACAGCATTTGGGACATGGAAAGAATTTGCTGCTCTAAAATACAAGCACTGCAAAGCAATGTACTAGTTATAGGACAGTGTTGGGATTTAACGGGCTTGTTCTATCAAACAGCAAGAGGTATCAAACCTTTTGTAGCTGCAGTAAGGCATTACCATACCAGATTGAGGCTGATGACAATACCATATAACTGCAGCTATTCTGAACAGGTGAGGCTATGAGACTTTTTCAACATTTCACCAGATACTCTGAATTTATTATGTGATACTTCAAGTCTTAATCAGGATTGATTTTTCCCTTATTAGCTGCACACACTGTAGGATCTTGCAAAGAATACAGGAAAAATTGACATTCCTGGAGTTGCATGATAAAGTGCTAGCTGTATTGGAATTATGATGGCCTTCTTTATGATTATCGTTATTTACTATTTATCTTACTCTAGTGCCTGCAAACTACACTAAAGGATTCAGATCCTGTTGTGGTAGAAAGTGTTCAAACAGGGAATAGAAATGTCTCCAAAGATCTATTTTCAGCCAATAGAATGACAGAGTAGAAAGATGGGGCAGCACAGAAAAGCAGATTGTGAAAGAGATCAGCATGATAAGAATCAATATTTAATAATACACCAGAAGAAAAACTAATTTATATGGATAAAATAATGAATCCTATTGACTTTGAGGCACAATATTGGAAGTAATTTGTATTTATTTGAAACAATGTATTTATTTAAAACATGTTGAGACCTTTCTAGACTAGAGAAATTAGTTTAGATAGTAATAAATAAACAAATAAAAAAGCTCTTCATGCCAAGAGTATTAAAAAAGAAAAGGTCATGTAGCTTTGACTTGTTTTTTTCCAATTCCCAAATAGCTTTAGTTTGTTCAGAAGTAAATTTAGCTTTGAGAGTACACTGGCTGAGAGTCTTCTTTAAGGTGTAATGAAGAAAAGGTCATGATCAGATTTTAAAATTTAAATGAATTGGTCTATAAATGTGCCATTACTTCAAAATCCAAGAGTTGTTCTTATTGCTACTAAAATAGGGCAAAATATCCACTCAGGTCACCTGCTGTTACTACTGTTTTGACAAAGAACAGCACCATATGTTTTATCGGAAACAACTAAGAAACTGCCTTTGATTGCAAAAATTGCAAGGTAGTGAACAAACTGACTTGGTGGTCTAGAATTTATTCTGTAAAACTTAAATAACGGAGAGATAGCTCTGCCTGTTGTTTTATGAGAAAATAAATTCCCACAAACAGTTTAAGATATGCTGCTGTATTTTTCAGGAAACTGAAATTGTACTGGGGGAGGTCCTTTCAATATTTCAGTCTCATGATGCTAACCAGCATTGCTACAAGGCAATCAGATCAGTCTGGTCGTCCTTTAATGCTGCTGTTATTTTTATCATAGTGTCGATCATGAGAACTTAATGAATTGAAATGACGCTGTATGCATTTCAATTCTTAACTGTAGTGCGACCTTTTGCCTTTTGCTGGTCAAGAAACCTCGAGTTCATCCTTCTTAACCAGCGGTTATCTCGTAGAGATCCACTAGATGTCCTCGTAGATCTACTTTTTGTTGCCGTTGAGGTCGCAAGAACTAGTGACGGGTGGAATACGAAAATTGTGTAGGCTCTATGGTTTAAAATAAATAAAAATCAAAAAACAGCAAAGATGAAGGGATACTTTGTTCTGTTTACTTTTTTTTTTTTAATTAAAATAAATAAATAACTAAATAAAGCTGTTCCTCAACGTCTTAGGTAGAGAATAATCTGCAATTTTCTTTGCTTTTTTTTGCGGCTAGAAATATTTCCCATTACTGTTTGTGAACTCTAAGCAACACCTCAGAGCCAGACAATCTAGAAATTTTGACTGTACTTTTTGAGTTTTTGAGATCATAAATTGAGTTAGTGCTAGAAGCTTAGACATTCCTTCATTATTAGAAGTCTATTGCCTTCTGAGAAAAATTGCTCCAAAAAAAAAAGTTTTTAAAAGTATTTATTTACTTTATAAATAATTGACAGAAATTTTACTTTCCTTTTGCTCTTTACAAATGAGAAAGTGACTAGTTCATATATGTCTTGCTTTGTCAGTAAATTATTTAAGTAGTCTGATTTCCATGTCCATGATAAATTCCCCTGATATTTTTACTGATTTATTTTACAAATGCTGTGGGATTGTCATCATACTAAGTAGAAGGATCTATTCTTCTTTTTTGTCCATTTGTTATTCGATTTAAACTAGGGAAGTAATTTCCTTCATGTCCCAGCTTACATTTTGACTGGTTGCACATAACAGCTCTATTCAACATCCATAACATTTCTATGAATAGAAATGAGTTAATTCTTAGGCAAGTGCTACAGGTGTCAAATGAACTTAGCACCCACCCAGAGGCTGTTCTTAAGGTCCCCCTGTCTCTCTGATGATTCCCATTTTTTTGTTTATGTTTATGGAAGTTTTATAGGAAATGGTGTGTGTGTGGCTGAACCATTTTAAAATCATTTCTGTCTTGTCTTTGATCTTGTCACTAGTCATCCCTACTAATAATCCATGTTTTGTTTTATCTAAAATAAGTATTGTATTTGGTATGAATGTAACAATGACTGTATAAAAGGAATGAAGAGTAACAGCATGTTTTCTTTCCAAAATGTATTGCTCTGATATGCAGTTGCTTATATACTGGTTGAAAACCTTACAGCAAGTCATTTCTGCTACTTATATTTCAGGTCCAAGCCTGTTTTCTGCATGTTAATGATGTGAAATATTAAAATTATGCATGATCTCTAGAACAACCGATAATAATAGTTAAAAACAGTCCCTGAAAGGGCATTGCTTTTGAGAAGCATCATGGAGTCCTTCCCCTATTGGACAGAAGGGCTTAAATTTCCCACTTAATTGGTTTAATTCTGATGAAAATGGTACAAAAAGTTTTCCTTCTTGACCGTTAAGGATGATTTCTTTTAATTTTCATAAATGTGTCCTATCCTGTTATTGACTATTGACAAGATATGGTTACAAGTAAATGAAAACCAGGGACTGTTACTAACCAATGACATAGCAGTTGAGAATTTCTGAGTAGTGTGTTTTGCTACAGCATTTGATTAGAGAAAGTCCTTCAAAACAGCTATGATTAAAACAAAATGAGCCTGCCTTTTACCTCGCCTACTGTTAGTATGTCTCACAAATGCTATTTATTTTTCTTTCATTTCTTTAAAGTGAAAATATTAAAATAGGCATAATGGAAATACTTCCACGTTTTTGACAACATATTTCACTTCTCTTTTTCTGCCCAACTTTTCAATTTTAAAGAATGTGTTGGGAAGAGGTAGACAGAGGGAAACCATGGGAAAACAAACGCTGTTTTGAATTTTCTGTGTAGTTTGAATGTGTATGCATCAAAAGCTGCAGTGGAAACCTTCTTACTAAAAGCCAAGCTCTGAGGAATGATGTACCATGCAATGAACAAGCCTGATGCTGCATGATGACTTTCTGAACAGCTGTTAAAATAACTCTACTAGGATGCTAAAAGAACATGGCATTAGTCATGTGAGCAAAGATTTAGAGGAATGGAGTCACTGCTGAAGAGATCACTCATTCATCTCCCTCAATGCCTGTTTTCCGCAATCATAATGTTACCCTTGCTTGACAACTATACTGTATGGCAAGTCATCAAGGCCTTAGAACAGGACTTGACCCATTTGAGCGATTTCAATCTCTCTTCCCTGGTGACTGTGGCATTAAGAAACTGGGAAAAAAAAAAAAAAATGGAAAAAGAAAAAAGAGAAATTATATTATACATTTAATGTTTTTACTATAATGCAAAAAGATATCCTAAACTGAAGGTACAGGCCAGAGAAACATTACCTTTTTTCTGCATTTGGTTTTAAGGTTTTGTTTTTGCCTGTCAGTGTTCTGTTTTGTTTTTAGTATAATTGAGTCAGTTCAATCTAAACCATTACCAAAAGTGTTGGTTCAGTGCAACATGTGAAGCAATCTAAGTAGCCTTTGCATTTTTCAGATTTAAACATGCCTGTGGTTCAGGTAACATACAAAAAATGCACAGTGGTAATTACATATATAGGTATTAAATAGGATACTATATGTTTCTGGAAATATATAACAAAGACATCAGATGACTGAAGGATATAAATGTATTCTAAGCCAGAACTCCTTTTGGAATTAGCCCCTAATTCTATATTCAGTTATTTGGTTCTCAATGTACCCTTGAATCCAGAGCAGAAAACGTGCCAGTGATTGGTTCAGCATGTTTCCATGGACCAATGCTCTGTGTGCTTTTGGTGATGCCTTATTTGTGAACTGATTTTAATGTCAAGCATATTTACCATTAATAGTTGTGTTTCTTATATGGACAAATTTTGGTATTCTGTCAAGAGTTAATTTGAATTCCTGAAGATATAATGTAAACAAAGTATATTTTTCAGTAAATTTTATGAACGTCTTGTAACTCTTTAGTAATGTGTAATTTATTGCACTAAAGGAGTTCCCTGGCACAGCTTAATACAGAGAAATTATTAGTATATGCTAAAGAATAAATATATTTATATATATATGTATATATATGTACGCATGTGTATAATGTATATGTGTGTGAGTGTGTGTATGTAAGAATATGTCTGTATGTGTGGTTTTGTGTGTGTATACATACATATATATATGGATATATAAAAGTCTTTGATTTTTACAGGAAGCAGAATAGGCCAAAAATATCTAATGGATTAGCAACTTCAGAATTTTCATTTTAGCACAGTAGTATTAAATGTGCCAAGGGAAAAATATATTCTTAGGAGTCTCTGTTTTTACCATGTTCTTTTTTGATCCAAACACTTGACTGTAAACAGTAATTCCTCCCCATGTCTGCGGTCACCCTATAAGACTGAACAGAAATAAAGAGCAATTTATCTTTTGCCCTACTTTTAATGTACAGCCAAAGTGTTATCAATAATTTAATTGCATTTTTTTTCCTGGGTCAAGACTGTTAACATAAACTAAGGCCTGTATTAAATCCCTTAAATTACCTTCCAGCTGCCTTGTTATATATATAACCTTGCCATTAACCTGCTGCTCTTCCTCTCCTCCCATCCAACACATGGTTATAGCCAAGATGTCCATCTACAAGAGAATGAAACTGGCATGTTGTTTTGATTGCGGACGCTCTGAGCGTGACTGCTCTTGCATGTCAGGCAGTGTACATAGTAACATGGACACCCTTGAGAGAGCCTTCCCACTTTCTTCTGTCTCTGTTAATGATTGCTCCACCAGTTTACGTGCCTGTAAGTTTTAACACCAACACATGCTGTTCCATGTCTGTGGTGTCTGTGGTATCATCCCTGTCTTGTGTCGTACATTGTAGTTCTGTGAGTTTTACTGGGCTGATGCTTTTTAAAAAACTCAAACCCAAAGTTTAATACAGCTTTGTATATATATTTCTGTTTTGTTTCATTTTTAATATGAAAAATGTAATTCATTATTTTGCTTTGTGTGCTTTTTATGAAGCATGCTCTTGCAATAGCATGCAGGACCATAGTAGTGCAGTTTGGTGACATCTTTTTTATTTAATTCATACAATATAAATTGTCATTAATTAAGCAGGAATTGCTTCAGTGGAGGAACAGGCCTATGTCTAAATCTATGACAGGTTCTAAGCAGACAGCTTTAATAGTGCTGGCACTAGAGAAGCGTACAATAGGCAGTGAATAAATAAACAGGATACAAGTTATCAGCTGTATCGTAGTAGATGAAATTCAGTTCTACGCTGCTACCAATATCTTTACTTTTGTTTGTAACATTTTAAATAAGGCAGGACCTTCCATCGAATACTGAAATCAGAGAAATCTTAGTTCTACTTTTTGTAGTGGCTTTTTAGAGGGACTAGCCTGATGCAATCTTCCCGATGCAAACTTCTTGACATTAACTGTGTAATCTGTTCCACAGAACATTCTGGAATATTCCCCAAACACTGTTTTGAAACAAAATTCAGAGAGACAAGACAGAGAATGTAGAACAATTCTGCGTAGCCATTAATTCTTCTGGAAAAGGGATTCCAAAGCTTGCTTTATCAATGTGATGTCAACAATTGAGGAACACTGTTAAATAAAATGGGGATTTAAAAAAAAAATTTCTTTTCCAATTTTGTGTCCTCTTCAGACATTCGTAACAGCCAAAACTATGTCTTGGGACAGGAACAGTTTTCATTTTCTTACTCAAATGGCAAAGAAAAACTATATTATTCAGATATATCTATAAATTTTGATCAGGAAGCATGTCTGCTTTACATTACAAGTCATCATAGATAAAAATGCCTTCCACTGCTAAGAGTATAATGTAGTTAGTAGTTTTTGCATCTGGCTGCCTTTTAATACCATACATGTATTGCAGTGCATAGTCCAAGGGGTGGATTACTTTGCTTTAACTATTTTGACGTTTAAACTAATTTTCCAGACACAAGTGTGAAATATATAACAATACTATAATTTTCGTTAGTGTTTTTGGACTAACAACCGTGTCAATTAAACTGATTCTGCTGCGATGATTGAGATTTTACCAGAAATCTTCTTTCTGTATATGCATATAAGCACTCTGAATGTCCTTTTCATCTACTTGGTTGAAGTTCATGCATTATCTCAAGGGAGAGGGTTCCCACTTTTTTAAGTTCTGTTGTAAGCTACAGGAGTTTTCATTTTTTAAAGAGACCTTTTTCAGGATAAAACATAGCTAAACATATTTTGTGAAGAAAAGTCAGTAAGAAACCCTCCTGGATTGAGAATTACTGCAGACAGTGTTACTTACACAGCCTAACAGCCTCAGTAACTCAGTGCCTGGTATAGTTTGCAGTAATACAGACTAGTACAGAGAGTATGTGGTTGTGTCCTGGCACTGGTATTAACAGCGACCAGACCAGGCTAAATGAATATGTCCCCCACAAATGGGTAAAATTTCTGCTATTAGCACTGTTTGGCAAGGAAATAAAACCCATAATCTGTAGGTTTACCATAACTTTCAAGTTCACTTAGGACTCTGCAGAGGCAGATAAAGTAAACATTTTTGATTGTGTTGCCTGCTGAGCCAAAAACCTCCACAATAATGGTATTATTTCCACCAAAACCCAGTACTTTTGGAAAACACGTTAGATCTATTTTATATTTTGAAGTATAAGTGATATTGACAGCTTTGAGGAATTTTCCTATCTTTCAAGGGCCTTTCCCCTCCTTCATCACTTTATCAAATCAAAAGAGATCTCACTCTTCCCATTGTGAGACTAATCACCTTTGACTGTTAATAATAAGTACGGAAATCAATACCAATTCACACTCTTTGCAAAGCAACATAAGCCTTTCTTTTCCAATTAAAAAATAAAAGAATCAAGTCTATACACACACATGCAGCATTTCACTGGCAGAGTTTCAATAGAAATCTGTGTGTTTTCTTTGCAGTGCACAGGGGTTGTATGATGCCCATCTTGACAGAGCTAGTTAACTCAAAGAATGGCAGTGAGAGTCAGCTTTTCATTAAATATGAGCAGATGTGAAATGTAGAGTGTTTGACAATTAGAAATGGCAGCAGCAGGGCCCCAGAATCAAAGTGAGGTCAGATTGGTGGATCAGATTACCTCTCTTACATTCTTTAGTTGTTCTGAAAATCATTTTGAATTAGTGTCAGTGGAGCCATGATGGGTTTTGCCCTTTGTCTTTTATGCTAGGACTGTATTGTTTCCCCAGACACTCATTAAAGGTCATTATACTATTACAAGGCTTGCTTTGGTCGTTGTGCCCCAGTTGGGTTGGTTTGCTTCTACAATTGCTTAATGCATTTCTTTTTTTCCTTTTTTTTTTTTTCCTTTTTTTTTTTCCTTTTTTTTTTTCCTTTTTTTTTTTTTACTTTTGATTATAAAAGCAGGCTTTTTTTTTTTCAAGATAAATAAAATCACAGACCATTATATGAAACTTATTGAAACAATTAGTAGCTTTTGTAAGAAGTAATGCTATTTGTAAGAATGTGATGTCAGGTGGAAGGTATTGATTTACGTATTCAGTGATGTACACAGGATTTAGTGTATTAATCATATAATATGTAGAGAAAGTAATACTTGCACTATATTTTCTCTTGTGAATGAGCGTCTCTGTTGTTGTGTTGTTGCCTGTACTTCCACCAAATGGAAATCATTTTTATAATACAATACATTAAAATAGTTTTTGAGTTTATAGGCAGTTGTCTGGAAAAAATGGATATGATCTTTCTAAACATAAGGAAATAGAATTTTAAATATTTCTATATCTACATTTGTTCAGGTTTAGCTACTTTTGGTAGACTGCTGCAGGATTAGTCAAATGGTCCAAGCATTTTTTGCACTAGGAACTCAAGTGAGCTAGAGTCAAGAGAGGCACTTAGCCACTGAAAAATATGGGATGGTTCATACAATGAGATTATGTTACTGATAAGTGTGATGTTTCTGCTTAGGCCTGTGCCAAATCTTGGAAAGTGCTATTCAAATGATTAATCGATAAAGACAGAAACTTAACCTGAACTATTTAATTTCTGTTTTTCTGAATCACCATATGGCTGTACTTCTCAAGAACATCAGACATTCATGTTCCAAAAGGAAACATTTTCTAAACTTGTCGCTGTGCCCATTGCCATGGGAATGTAAATTTCTAAGGACATTCTTGATACTAGGCCCAGATGTATCTAATTGTGCTTGTGAGAAAAGATGCTTTAGCATGCTCTGATAGTTCTGAGAAGCTTTATGTGAAGACTTTGCCTTTGGTTAATATAAGGGATATCTGGAAACTCATCAGTTGTGTAACTGTGCTTGGTCTTTCCTAAATGAGTTGACTAATAAGTCCTGGCTTCCTACATTGCTGGCTGAAAAGACAGCATAGTCTTTATTTCTCCTAGAATGCAAGAGCTGTATCTTCTGCTTTCTAAAGAACAAAACTAACTACTACTACTTTAGTCCTGTTGAAGTAACCAGGACAGCAAAAAATACTTGCTTTTATGGATGAGCCAAGGTGCAGGAAGGACCTGCATATACTTTGCCAAAGAATAACTTATCACAGCTAGAATTTTCTTTTCACCCCTTAGTGACAATGGTTTCCCTTTTACAGGATGTGCATACCAACTTGTGGTGGCTAGAGACTTGGAGATTCTTAAACCAACTATAAATATGACCCCATTTATTTTATATTATATTTCTAGTACTCTGAGTAGGAAAAGGTGTGGTACTACCACTGCTTCCTCCCACTACACACCTTTTCTGAGCTGTGAGAATTCTGTTCTCACAGAACAGTGATGGAGACTCATTTTCTCTGAAATTCTTTTACATATGTTGCATAAGCACCTTTCTCTGTAATAGAACCCATTGATCCCTCTGTGGTCGCATTGTCTCATCTTTGTCCTGCACAAAAAACCAACAGCACACCTTTAATGTTCTGAGGAAGAAGTTGTTGAAGGAGTAAATAAGTGAATGGCTCTGTTTGGAAAGGAAAGACAGGTGTTACCCCTCAGGAATGGCATCATAAGTTCATAAGCAGGTGATTAAAATTATGGTTTTTTACAATTTGTTTCTGTGGAATGACCCCCACCTTTGCATACTGGAGAATGATGTAGCATTATGTAGCCTAGCCTGTGTTTTGAGGTTTTTTTTTAAATGAGAATAATGAAAATGAGACCTTAGAATGAGATGTAGTGCCAAATAAATTCCTGTTAATTCAAAGCCACAAAGATTATAAATAATAAGCCTGTGAAACATGCTGTGGGTGGTATATTGATTTATGTAAAATTAGTTCCAAGTATCATTCATTCTTTTTGTGTGATGGTTTTTTCTTCAGTTACATCAGTTCCCTTGTATTCAGGGTTGTGTTCCTGAGGAATGATATGGCCATGATGTTTTCTCTAAATGCCTCTACAAGACCTCATGTGTCCCCTACAAAATACTGAAAATAATGTAAAAATGGACACCTTTGTATATTTCAGTGTTCAGTTTTGCAAAGAAAATACTATTCTAGTTAACTCAGTTAAGATACAAATTCAATACAGCTGGAAAAATGCAGTTGTGTTGCTACTAGGTAATGAAGAAAACCAACTTACCTTCTGTAGCCACCTTCTCAGAATGGACTACTGTGAAGAAAGCTGCTGTTATCAAAACTAGCCAATGGGGTTTTGAAGCATATAAAACCAGACAATGGAACAAATGAAAAAGAAAATACCAATGTGGGAGACTCCTGTGCTGTTCTGGCTCTTATGGTGTAGCTGCTGACAAGAAGTCAATGCTTGTATATGCTAGAGATTTGCCATATTTGCTCCATAGCTTGTGGTACTGGCAAATCTGAAGCCAGACACTGTCAGATATGCTTTTCTGAGAATTAAAATCTCCTAATTACTCTTCCACTTTCAATTTAGTTTATATTTGTAATGTGCCTAACCTACTTTATTTCCATCTTCTTCTCCTTGTCACAATCATACAGAGGTGCATGCAGGTGTCTCCACGAAAGAAAATAGGATGAATTGATTCAATGTATACAATCACAGTCTTAACTAGCATTCAAGAACTGCTTGCTGGAACAGTGGTTTCACTGAACCAATCTTTTAATTCATCTGTCTTTCTCACTCTTGATGTGCAGACCTTCATGTGATCCTCCATGTAGCTTTATGTTTTTCTACGTTGCTAACATAGAGATAGAAGCCCTGATCAGAACGGGCTGGTATATGCCATCCCGAGACTTCAAGTATCTATTTGATAATATTTTTCGTGTGTACGAATGTACTGGGACTTCTGTATTTCCTTTTCAAACACTGAATAGATAACATTAATTATAGAGTGGGGGTGGGAAAAGTAAGATGAAACAGTAAGTATTTTACAACAGGCAACTTCAAGTATGTAGTTTGACTCTAACATTTGAAAAATGAATCCTTTTTATTCTATATTTTAGTAGAACCTGAATGCTGGTAAACTATTTAATTTTCTTTTGGATATAATATGAACGTATAGATTAATATTGAGATATAGAAATGCAAGAGCTGCAAAAAACCAAAACAACCCCTCCCAAAGCAAGCTGTTCCTTTTCAGATGGTAGAATGATAAAATCGAGACAATCTGACTCATTACTATGACCAGATAGTGAAGCACACACCTTTTCAGATGAGTTTTATGATGCAGTATATACAACTACCCTTATGAGGCTAGTGGTACACACTAGCCAGTGGTCACATCACCATGGGATGAAGGCACTGCTAAGTGTAGCAGCAAGTCTTTTGCAGAATTAGGAAGGTGGGGGAGGGAGAGATCAAGAAGTCTGCATTTAATTCCTTCAGGCCTTTACATTGCGTAGTGATTCTTACTAGGGTCACAGGGAAGGAGACTAGTGAGTGGCTTGCTTTGACGGGGACAAGCTAGAAAAGATGTTGTCTGCATCCTGTGGAGTGAATTTAGCAGAGGGTCTTATGCAAGGTGACATGGAAATTATGTTTGCATTTTTAGTTCCTGAGTGTGGCTGGTTGTCATGAAACTCACCATGACAGTTTCTTACCACCAGGCAGCAGATTCTTCCTGTTACCTCCTTGGTGTGGGACAGATGCTAGCCGGTTAGGTCTCCTTCTCTACTGTTTCCGAGCTATTTCAAGCGACAGATGCCAGAGCTGGCTCGGTTTCAGCTTGAGCATTTCTGTCATAGCCCTGCCTTGAGCCCAAATTCTGACCTTTACTGTATGAAATAAAGTATTTATGAACAAGCAGTGGCTTGATCCAGAGCCGGCTTAGAGCAAATGTCAAGTGTCAAGTCAGTCTCCTGCCTCCTTATACCACCTGCATTAGGAACCTGGATTAGACCCTAGACTACAGCACCGACTGCCTTAGGCTTTATGGGTCTGGAGAGACATAACTTATTAAGAAAGAGTTATTAATTTTTTATCAGTTTTATAACAAAATGTAAATGCCTTCTATGAATATACATTGTATTCATTATCATTTAAAATGTTAATTAAGTCAAAGTTGCATTTAATTCAGTTCTAAATGTGCCTTTGGGAGGAAGCTTTTAAAAACAGCTGCAGGATTGAGAAGCTCATTGATGCTGGGAAGTTGTTAGTACCACTTTTCAGTATAGGTCCCCCAAGTTGATTGCCATCTTGAGTCTTAGCTAATTTGTGTTGATGTTATTGGGCAAAGTCTCTAATTAATATTGAACCAATAACAGCAGAAAGCTATCAACTTGTGCTAATCAGAGATACGCTTGGATCTGTAATGTGTGTTCTTTTCAAATTGCTTCCAAACTAAAATGAACAGTTGATTCTTAAAGTCTTATATTTTCATACTCTTGTATTGGGTTGTTGGGTTTTTTTTTTTTTCATTTGGTATCCTTATTGATTGACTCCTTGTATAATTCATGGAAAAATATGTTCTTTGACTTGGAATATAGTCCTTCGGATTCATAGAAAAAGAAGTCCTTTGGCCTAGGTCTTCTACATTTTGTGTGATCTGAAGTTATTGTAATGTACAGAAGCAGGTTCTTATTGAAATATACAATAGACTACAATATAGTATCAACATATAAAGTAGAATGCAGTTTATTATAAATAAACCAGAATAAAAGCCCTGCAAACCAAGTTAAAACATGCTTGCATTATGTATGGAACTGTTACTGCCTTTGATGCATTTTGATAGAAAAACAGGAGAAGGAAGGAAAAATTCAAGCACAGTATTTCCACCATCTTATTATTCCATTGAGACCCATAGAATCTTAAATATGTGGGTACCTTTACACAGGTAAGTAGTCACATTAGCTTTAGGGTTGTGATCAGTGGTGCAGAGTCAAGCTGGAGGCCTATGGCCAGTGGTGTTTCCCAGGAATCAGTACTGAGTTCAGTTTTGTTCAATATCTTTATCAACGACCTGGACAAGGGGGATAGAGTGTACTCTCGGCAAGTTTGCTGATACAAAACTGGGAGGTGTGGCTGACACACCAGAAGTCTGTGCTGCTATCCAGTGTTATCTGGACAGGCTGGAGAGCTGGGCAAAGATGAACCTCATGAAGTTCAATAAGGACAAGTTTAGAGTCCTGCATCTAGGGAGGAATAACACCAGGCACTGGTACAGATTAGGGGTCGTCCTGTTGGAAAGCAGCTCCACAGAGAAAGACCTTGGAGTCCTGGTGGATAGCTAGTTATTCATGCGACAGCAATGTGCCCTTATGGGCAGAAAGGCCAATGGCATCCTGGGGTGCATTAAGAAAACTGTGTCCAGCAGGTGTACAGAAGTTCTCCTCCCCCTCTACTCTGCCCTAGTTAGACTACACCTGGAATGCTGTGTCCAGTTTTGGGCTCCCCAGTTTAAGAGATAGGGATCTACTCCAAAGAGTCAAACTGAGAGCTGCGAGGACGATTAAGGGACTTGAGCATCTCCTCTATGAAGAAAGACTGAGGGAACTGGGTCTGTTTAGTCTTGAGAGGAGAAGACTGAGAGGGGATCTTATTAATGTCT
>WTSP01026867.1:0-18054 GCA_025331215.1 Actenoides lindsayi | reverse complement strand
GAGAACAAGGTCCAGCATAGCACCTTTTCTTGTTGGTTCCTCTACTGTTTGGAGGAGGAAGTTGTCATCTATGCATTCCAGGAACATCCTGGATTGCTGGTGCCTTGCTGTGGTGTCCCTCCAGCAGATGTCAGGGTGGTCGAAATCCCCCATGAGGACCAGGGTCTGTGATTGTGAAGCCAATTCTATCTGCCTATGGAGGGCCTCATCTGCTTGGCTCTGCTGGTCAGGTGGTCTGTAGCAGACCCCTGTCTTCCCTTTAATCTTAACCCATACACTCTCAACCAGCTCATCATCCTTCCCCATATGGAGCTTCATTGATTCTAGCTGGTCACTGATTTTTTCATTTCACTTTCTACGTACATCCTCCAAGGCTTTATCAAGCATGCTGATCATTATCGGTTATAGACTACTGTTTGAACTAATAGCTGAAATACTTTCATCACAGCTTGTCTTTAACCATACCAGTTAGGCAGTGTTTATGTAGTGGTCACTGCAGCATCTTTAAAGCAGCATTTGGGGCTCAGCAAGCTCTGAGCAGAGCTCAGCTCTGATAGAGATGTTCAGAAACATTTGGCAAAAGGCAGGATTTCCCGTGGTGCTTTCCCTCCTGTACATCATGTCTGACATCTCTTATGAAATATCTTCAGTTTACTCAGTTAACCAAAAGTACAGTATATCTCTTTGAGTAATGCCTGTGAGTTCATCACTTCTTTTTTTATGCTACTAAAGTATGGCTAAGTATAAGGCTCTTAATTTTGGCATTTGTTATTCAGGAGCAGAACTGTAAGCGCCTGGGTTTATGTATTTATTTAATTTTCTCTAAGCAACGGTTTACTATCTGTTCCACATAGATTCTTTATGAGTGTAAGATAATGAAGAGTTCAGCAAAATACAACCCAGGTTGTCTCACCTTTGTTTCAGGTATCTCAGTTTCTGTCTCACCCTAAGGATTGCTACTCCCAGTGGTCAGGCTGAAGTGAAAACCTAGTTACTCATCTTCCTCTGCATAGTCAGACCTTTGGGTCTTTTTCATTTGTTTTTGTTTGCTTTTTATTCCACATTTTTCAATATTGTTCAGGAAAATGCAGAAGAAAAGACAGAGTTAATTTAGTCTCTTGGATGAAAAATCCCTCAGCACTGACAAAACCTGGTATGCTTGTGCCAGGTCCCTAACAGCTTGAAAATCGAATTAGGCATAGAATCATTACAGACACTGTTTGCTGTCAACAACCTAAAAAAAACCCAAACAACAACCAAACAGAAAAAACCTGCTCCAGAAATCTCAGTAAGACCCATGCTTCCCAATCCATTTGCAGCTTCTCACTCCAGCTCTGGTGTTTCCTTTTGCCAGGTGGCTGGGTCTGAAAAAGGGTTGCAAAACAATGTTTTAAAAAGTCATTTGAAAGGGAGCAGAGAGATTACATGCCAACCTGAAAGCATGACAGCAAGAAATATCTGAAATTACTTTGCTGGTGATGAGGAAACCTTACCAGATGCACTCCAGGTTGAGCTCAGAGGGGTGGAGGAAGGGGATTTAATCTCAGTATTTGTCAGACTTTTCCAGTGCAGTGGCTTGTGCTGGTCAGTACAGCCTTGCTGGCATTTTCTCACAGGGAAGCTGAATGCCAGTGCATTGAAGCTACCTTTGTTATGGGCACCCTCCTTGAATGTAAGAAAAGATGCAACGGGCCAGATTAAAAACCCTTTTAGCCCATTCTCTAACTGTGGTCACAAGTAAATATCTAGAGCAGATTATGAACAGAATAAGCATATGTAACACTTCCCGCAGTGCACTCCAAAATGACATGTCAGTAATAATCATCAATGTATTCTCTGTTACGAATTTAATCACTCTACTATTGAATGCATATAACCTATTTACATCTACAGTATTGTTTAGCTACATCTTCTACAAGTCTCCTACAACCTATGGGACAAATAACTCCTTTTTTATTTCTTATTTTGAACTTTGCAACTAGTAGCTTCACATGGCATACCCTAATTCTTGTATTTGGGAAGAGATGGACAATCAGTTTCCATCCATGCTCTCTGTGGTTTTCCTGTTTCCAAGAACTATCCTCATCCACAGGATTTTCTATACATTTGCTAGACACTGCTGCTCTTCTCTGAACCATTTCCAGTTTCAGTATGTCCTTGGAAATACATGTCAAGAAGGGATATCTTGCTGCACGTCCCATGTTCCTGGGTCTATAGCATTGCTTACTTTTCTTAGGGCCATCTCAGCTTAGTTGTCTTCAGTCTTCCACAGCCCATGGTCTCTTCAACAGTGTAGCAGCTCACAGTATATGTGCTGCAGAGCTTGTCCTGACTTTCTTGGGAGGTGAAGGGGGCTGCGAACTCTTACCTGACCTGGTAACTCTTCCTTTGGTGTCCCCTGACCAGCTTTGGAGATCAATTCAATTATCACTGTCAATGAAGGGATGTTGGACCAGCCTAGCACCTCCGATATATGAGGTTTGATGTACTTGTTTTGTTGGTCTGTCCATGTCCAGTTTTGTCTTGAAGAGGCATCATCACAAATAGAAATGATCTATGGGGAAAAAGTCTCACACATGCTTTAATTTTCACAGGCTTCATCATTTCAGTTGTGCCTGAGTCATGGGCATAGTCTTTTGCAGTGCCTTGCTGCTGCTGTTGTGCAGTTTTCATTGCCAAAGCGTGAAGCTAGTAGACAGCAGCAGCTTAGCTTGCAATTTCAATTTGAGAGTATTTCTTATTTCCAATTTTCCTAAGCTGACTTGTCACATTGAGTTGCTTTTTTTTTTTTTCCACTTCCAAGTTGTAAATGTAATCTTGCCAACGTATGGTTACTACTTCCCAGCAGGTGTGTAATGCAGACACTGTGAAACAGTTCAGATCTAGGACTTCTGTCTTGTTTTTGGAGAAAGAAAAAACTCAAAAAAAGAGCAAATCTAGGAACAATAAATCAAAATCAAGCAGGAATCCAGGAGTAATAGTTGTAAGACCTCACCTTGCCTTCTTAAGTTACTGGGCAAGACTTTCATGAGCTACTTCTAACTAATCAGAAAGGATGTAAAGAAATGAAACTTCCAAGTCTGGATAAACTCGACAATTTTATGTTATCATTTGCTCTCAATATTTTGCAGCTTTTCATTGTGTCATATTGAAAGGAAACTGTCTGTTTTGATCTCTACTTTTTTTCAGCACAGTGGACAGCTTGTTTTTGAAATAGTACTTAATGCCTTGCAGGAAATTCTGCTGAGGGTTTTCAAACACCCCTTGTTTGCAGACACCAAAAAATAGTTAGAAGTGGGGGGAGAGTAGTTAGAAATGAGCAGAAGATGAGGAAAATGATTTTAAGGAGAAAGCTGATACAAATATTGAGGAATATTAAATGTTATGTTTTGGGTCATTTAAAATTGGACAGCACAATATAGCCATCATAAAGTGAGCTTGTATTGTACTTTAGGGGTAGATTAAACACCCTGGTTGGCTTTGGGGATGAGATTTTCAAAAGCAGTCAACCTCCTCTTTCTATTTAAGTGGTAATAGTGTTCAGTCAACATTCAGCACATTTTGAATATCTGAGGGCTTGTCTTCAGTTTTATAAACTGAATCACTAATTCTTTATTAAAAGAAAATACTCCGCAATTCAAATACAATTGTTCTGCTTGAGCTAAATATGCAGCCTGAGCCAGCTGTAGCAGCCATCATTTTGAAGACAACTTTGCTGGGGTAAGAGATTGAACTAGAGACCTCCAAAGATCACTTCCAGCCCAAGTTTCCCTATGACTATGATTCTGAGAGTCCCTTCAACCATACTCTCAGGTCCTGTGATGATTCACTGAAATTGCTGTAGATCGGTATTTTTAAAACCACTGAAGGGCTGCTCCGGGCACTGACTTCTGAAACAGCTAAGGATGATGCACTGTCGAGACATTTTAATGTTTGAGGCACAGCTTTTCTTTCCCTGCATGTCTTCTAGATTCCTTCAGGAGGTGATCCACCTCTGCACAGGTGGATCCTGGTATTTCCACATTTCTCTATGCTTTTTATCTTGAATGGAGGCACTGAAAGATTTCCTGCAGTTTTTCCTCTCAGGTGCTTTTCTTGTTTCACAGCTCTGACTGAAGAAAGTATCAGAGTACAGTTTGATGGAGCTGAAAAAAGATTTAAATGATTCTGTAGGTAGTTGACACGTCGATGAGAAATAGCAAAAAACTGTAATCAACTGGGATTTCTGAAGCATACAACTTACCTGCAGCCCTATAGACAAAACCATTCACCTTTTAATCTATCTATTAACAAGAGTTGAATGAAAACCTCATATATTCATCCCTGTGCCACATTTTTTTCTTTACCATGCAACCATATTCTCTAAACTGATTATTTGTTTCTTTCTAGGTTTCCTCTGGAGAGGGAAGAAATCCAGAGCCTTAAAAGACTGGTGAGATAGTAATCATTGGTTCACACTGTTTTCCTCCCAGCAATGTGCTGTAAGCAAGAACAACAGAGGAAAAAAAAAAAAAGTAATATTCAAGACAGAGAAAGAAACAGAGCCTGAGGAGAGAACATTCATATTGTCATTTAGATGAACTATGCAGCTATCTCTCTTGACACACCTATTCCACAAACATGTTTCTTCTCAACATGGTATTCATTTTCTGTCCTTCTTCATTATGTTAGTGATTCTTTTTTCCCCTCCTACTGTGTCTACAATCTGAACCACTTGCTTGTTTTTCAGCTATATTAGCCAGATTGTTTGTATTGCTGTCCCGTGGGTGACCTAGCAGCTCAAACTAATAACGTATTTCTTTGTCAACATGTTACTCTCCAAGCTTGTTGAAGACATTTTATATGTCCAAATTACAGTGATGTATTTTGGGGATAATAACACAGAAGTGGAATTAATGCCTTTTGGACCTTTCCTTTCTTGCAAGATTGGACTGGCCTAGATAAATGGTTTTCACACCTAGCTTATTTTGGTTTTCTTTTGTTTCAAATCCCTTGGATTTAATAATACTGGGGTGGTTTTTTTCCAGAGTGCTTCATAGAATTTTTGTTTGTTTCACTCAGTTTGCTCTTATACAGCAGGATCTGCAAGTTCTAGTTCTAACTAAAAATAGAATAATTTGAGACATTCCAATATCATGAAGATGTGATTGGTTTCATTTACATTGCAAAGTGCCTGGGGCTGAGACATGTATTTTTAGAGTATCTCTCATAATGAGGTTTCTTGACTAGGATGGGGAATGTGGTCTGTGTTTGAGATTCTGACACATGATTGAGACAAAGTTCATAATAAAGATAAATTAGTTTTTCTGATCTCCTTCATTTACCTTATCATTAAACTTGTAGGAACATTGTTCCTTGAAGTCTGTGACAAATTTGGTTGAAACTGGCCAGTACAATAAAGGCAGAAAGCCACATAAATGTCAGACGATCAAAGAAACTTTCTGTGTCTTAAGAAAGCACACTAGAAATGGTGAAGACTAGTTAAGAAATAACCATTAATTCAGAGAAAGATGTGCTGTCAGAGTCCGTTGGAGATAAGGCATGGTAATCTAGTCCACGTTCCTCAGTAAAATGTCAATAATGATTTTGTTCAAGCAAAATACACAGGCCTTAAGAAACAGAGCTCAAGTTTGTCCCTCATGTGAGACTCCATCCACATACAGGAACAGGAAGTCCTGGTTCAACAGATGTTAAGATATAAGACAGGAAAGCAATGGAAAATAGTAGAAGAAATCAATTTACCTTATTCTTAACACATTGAAGATTGAGACATATTTCAATTTAGTTCCAGGTCTTCACCAAGAGTTAGGTGCCCAAGGTCCATTGGCTTTCTTGGGACATAGGTACTTAAAGAAGAGGATGTTGATGAGACTTTCTACAGGCAGCTGGAAGTAGCTTCAAGATCACATGACCTGGTGCTGGACTGGAGGAAAGCCAATGTCACTCTGGTCTTCAAAAAAGGCAAGAATAACAACTCTGGTCATTACAGACCAGCCAGCCTCACCTCCATCCCTGGAAAGGTAATGGAGTCGCTCATTCTAGAGATCATATCTCAACATGTGGAAGAAAAGAAGGTTATCAACAGTAGCCAGCATGGATTTACCAAAGGGAAATCCTGCTTAACTAACCTGATAGCCTTCTCTGATGGTGTGACTGAATGGGTAGATGCAGGGAGAGCAGTGGATGTTGTCTACCTTGACTTCAACAAGGCTTTTGACACTCTCTCCCATAACATCCTCATGGGTAAGCTCAGGAAGTGTGGGTTAGAAGACCTGACAGAGAGATGGGTTGAGACCTGGCTGAACAACAGAGCTCAGAGGGGTGTGATCAGTGGTGCAGAGTCCAGCTGGTGACCTGTAAGTAGTGGTGTTCCCCAGGGGTCAGTTCTGGGTCCAGTCTTACTCAACATCTTCATCAGAGACCTGGATGAAAGGATGGAGTGTAGCCTCAGCAAGTTTGCTGATGATATGAAACTGGGAGGAGTGGCTGATACACCAGAAGGCTGTGCTGCCATCCAGCGAGATCTGGACAGACTGGAGAGACTTGATGGTCCCTTCCAATGCCTAGCATTCTATGATTTCTGGTAGGTTTTGTGTCACACGACATTTAAGCCTACACTGGATGTCTTTCTCTTATCTGTTCCATACACCAAAGGAAGGCGATTATTTTGAGGGTAAGAGTCTTTGGTCTGTTTTAGATGTGATAGGTAGACAATTGTGGCCATAATGGTCTCTTATTGACAGAAATCTGTGAACCTGTAAACAGACTCCAAGATTTGAGAACTGGTAATCTAGAGGAGGAAACAATGTTTTTAATTCCTTGAGAACGGGAAGATGGATAGTCTTCAGAAAATGCTGCTGTTGTTAGAGCTCCGAGTAGAACAGTTATGATAAATGCATAGGCACTAGTCTTTCTGCATGCAATTTACAGCTGCAGTTAACGAAGTGAGATTTCATTTAAATGTTAAGTGTTCCTATAGGAGTCTTTTTAGAATTTTTTGTAAAGAAGAAGGTCTTGCAATGGAGTGTACAACAGTAAAAAAGCAAAAGTAAAAAAGTAAAATTTTTATAAAATGCATATTTATGAATGTGGTTGATAAAGTAGAAGTAACTTGGTGAACTGTCTACATGCAATTGAGGGTATAATTTATGTAAATCAGGTGTGCCGTTGTGAATGAACAATCTTGAAGTGAAGACCACTGAACTTAAAAAAAAGCAAGTTGAAACAGAATTTTAGAAGTAGTGATTATTGCAGTCTGTATTAAGAAATAATTAACTGTCTCCTGAGGTGAGATGACTTACTTTGATGAGCAAATCAGACACATTTGTAAGCTAAATCTCAAGAACTTTGTAATTTTGCTCATAAATGCATACTCGCTGTTTGAATGGCAGTTACCATTCTGAGATTTTTGCATTTTTTAAACTAACAGTAATTACTAAAATAAGGTATGCAGCCTTATTACTTAGGTTCTGGATTATTTTTTTTTCCTTACTGCTCAGTGGGATGCAAGTCATGCAGAAAGAAGCTGTTTGCAGCTCAAATTGTCACATTTTTATTGCAGCCATATTGCAACAGGATGGTTTTCAGAAGTCTGACGTTAATTTATGGGGAAAAATATTCTGAATTGGTATCTTTCTCCTCAGCAGTTACTTCTTTCCACTCTTGCTGCCAAATTGGAGAAGGGATAGCATTCCTGGCTATTTTTGGTGACCAGTTTTCTTTTCTTGAACTTGTACACAGTGATGTCCCTGTTTAGTCTTAATACCTTTCTTTGAATGCTAATAGGTTAAATGAAAGCAAAATCAGTTTCTCCAACTTCATATTTAGCTGCTTAAATTGTAATCTACTGCACTTAACTGAATTTGAATTGTGTTAGAAACTTGTCGTCAGCTTCTGTGAATGAACTGTGCTGGAAAGCCCAGTACTGATATTAAAAGTATCAAGTTTACTGTAAACTGTTAAACTGCTAAACAGTTATCCAGAAGATGAAAATTATGTTTAGATTTGACTTTGTAAGAAGAATGGGGAGAAATTCTAAATCTAAGACAAATATTTATATAAAATAAAGTATTTTTATTAGAAATCAAAAATGTATAAATGGACTGGAACAAACATTTTGTGTGTTTTTCTCTATTTGGAACAAGTTAAATCCAATTACTGTGATACAGCTGTGCAATACAGACCAATTTGAACAGTTTGGGTGTCTTTGCTTTTTGTAAGTGGAAAAAAGTGCTGCAGGGATTTAAGGTTCTAGGACTGATCTGTAATTTTTTTTTTTAAATTATCATGCAGTATTTGTTGAACTTCTTACGCAGATGCACCAATTAAGTTTAACTTACAGTATTCACTAGGTTACTTCTACTTCACAGACAATGTTCTTTGTCCTGACTGGGCTCAAATTAGGTGCAGTTCCTTTTCTGATTTTGTCATCCTTTTAAAAATGAGGAAATATCTGTCACCTTATCCATCTGCCTGCCAGCATAAGACCTCTCAAGAGTTCATTTCTACAATCCTAGTTTTAAATGACTTGCACACATGAGGCTTTTCTTCCTCTATTGAGAGTTTCACAAGAACTTGCCACATTACTGACAGCGAAATGTTCTGTTTTGCTTACCTTAAGAAAGTTTGTATTCCCAGTCCAGCATGAACATATTTTCCATTCTGTTCCAAGATGTTATGCTTTCCTACTGTGTATTGTGGGCATGTACTTAATATCTTTTTTTTTTTTTTTCTTTTAGCAAACTTTAATTGATGGTTGAAGTGATAGTTAACATAAATTTGTTAATTTAGTCAACACAACTAAATTTCTTCAACCCTATCTATATCTTACTAATTGAAAATTTCTCTTACAGTCATGTTTTTGAGTAAAAATATACTCTTGTTATCCATTTTAGCAGAAAGTTTTGACATACATTATCTCAGGTGCTTCCATCATTTAAGTTTTTTTTAATTTTTAGTGGGGAGTCATGACTTCTGTTGAATATTCCAGTGCTTGGTCTGGTAAAATCTTGATTGTTTCTATCTAATATTCATTACCCAGGCTTAAAATTCATATGTATTCTCTTCTGTTTAATAGTAGTGTTAAAAGTGTAGAAAAAAGATCTCTCCATTTTTACTTCTCTGGTTCTTCAGCTTTAAAACAGATGAGGAAGATGTTCTTTGCTTCTGTTAAGTGAAATTAAAAGCAATTAGAGCAGAAACTGTAAAGAATATATGTTGTTTGTGACATGTTATGATGTATTTGTATTGAACAAATTGATACCAAGGGGCAACGAAAAGAGTTTTGCTAATTACGGATACAGTTAAGAAAGCAGTGCATTTTGCCTGTTGAAAAATTGGGAAAGACTTCTGATATAGCCTCTTCTATGATGCATTGAAGGATTATGGAAAAGACAACTGGACTCTCTTCAGAGGTGCATAGCATAAGCACCAAAGGTGATGGTCACAAGTTATGTCAGTGAAATTCTGATGTAACTAAAGGGAAAGAAAATTCACTGTGAGAGTGATGAAGAATCACTATCATTAGAGATTTGCAGAACTTGCCTAGATAAGGCTTGGGGAAACCTAATAAAGCTTTGGAGTTACCACAGCCTTAAATGGTGGGTTGAGATGTTTGGCCTTCCTTTCCTGGTATTGGGTGTGTTCTAGTGTGTTATCTTTCTGAACTAAGGGTTGTCTGTTGCCTTTTGCCGGAATGTAGAACTCTTCTGTTGCAAGTGGTCTGCAACCTTACAATTCAGTGCTTTTGCCGTAGAGGAAGGGGTATTTGACTGTTCAGCAAGTAATAATTAATGAGCTCTAGGTGTTAAAAAACCTACTGAATACTTATTGTGGAAATTCACTTGTGACATGGAAAAATGCATTTGAAGTGCTTAATAGCAGATGAAAAGATGTTTGCAAAGCTCGGAATGATATATGTCTTTGCCTGTTAATCCTTCCTATGGATTGTGTCTTTTTTTTTTTTTCCTTTTATGACATATGCTGGTTAAACTCAGTCTTCATGAGTCTTCCTGTGTCCTTATTCAGAGCCCATATGTGTGTGCTCACTTTTATTAGAGTATGTGTAATAAGATAGGAAAAAAGCAATTAGTGTAGAGACTTTATCAGGACAGACTTGTGACTGTGTGTATTGTCACACTGCCAAATCTTCTGAAAGTTTTCTAACCTAAAAAGAATAATACCCGTATAGAATCACAAAATTTAGGTTCTGTCAGTGCCACATTTTAGAGACTTGAAAAGAAATTTGGGCAACTTTTATTTTTTTCCTGAGATAATTTATTGGAATTTTGGTTTTCATACTTACTTTCATCAAGCCTATTTTCCTATTGCCAAGAATCCTAATGCACAGGATTTTGAGGGAGACAGAAAGTGTAAGTAATGCATTTCTAGAAAGCTCAGAAAATGCCTTCTGAGAACTCCTTTCTGCAAAACATAGTCACAGAATTGCAGCTGGAACTGCCAGAACTGAAAACAAGTGCTCAGTATCTTACATCAGTTTTAGACTTTTATAGGCCAGATGGATTTCAGGATCCTGGGTCTGAACTGTGTCAGTGATTAAGTACTATATAACTTGGACAATATTAACTTGAGGAGGGGGGAAAAAAACTTTCTTTGAAAGGCAGTTTTAAAAACAATAGAATTCAAAGTAGATGTTATTTAAAGTAAATTCTGAGATTAAGAAATATAACGGTAATGGATAGACAACCCAATTTCATACTACAAAACAATAATGCAGTTGTCTATTTTGCTTTTTGTTGTGGCATAGTAGGTGTTCTTTTAAAAAAGTGTGTTCAGCACAGCTTCCCCTTTTTTCTTAAAACTAAATAATTAAATAAAATGAGGCAAGAGTAAATTAGTGGAAGGAGATCACAGAATAATAGAGGTTGGAAGGGACCTCAGGAGATCATCTAGTATACCTCCCTGCCCCATCAGAACAGATTCACCTAGAGCAGGTTACACAGGAATGTGTTCAGGTGGGTTTTGAAAGTTTCCAGAGAAGGAGGTTTTACAACTTCTCTCGGCAGCCTGTTGCTGTGTTCTGCTTTCTTCACAGGAAAGAAGTTCCTCAGCATGTTTAGGTGGAACTTCCTATGTTCAATTTTGTGCCCATTACCTCTTGTCCTGTCACTGGGCACCACTGAAAAAAGACTGGCTCCTGACACCCAACCCCTTAAGTATTTATAAGCATTGATAGGATCCCCCCCTCAGTCTCCTCCAGACTAAAAAGACCCAAGTCCCTCAGCCTTTCCTCCTAAGAGGGATGTTCTAGTCCCTTAATCATCTTTGTAGCCCTGTGCTATACCCTCTCCAGCAGTTCCCTGTCCCTCTTGAACCAGGGAGCTGAGAACTAGACACAGAACTCTATATGCAGCCTCACCAGGGCAGAGTACAGGGGGAGGAGAACCTCCCTGGACCTGCTGATCCCACTTTTCTTGATGTACCACAGGATGCCATTAACGTTCTTGGCCACAAGGGCACACTGCTGGCTCACATTTACCTTGTCCATCAGGACTCACAGTTCTTTTTCCACAGTGCTGCTTTCCAGCAGGTCACTTCCTAGCCTGTACTGGTGCATGGTGTTGTTCCTCCCCAGGTGCAGGACCCTACACTTGCCCTTGTTGAATTTTGTAGGGTTTCTCTTTGACCAGGTCTCCAGCCTCTCCAGGTTTTGCTGAATGTCAGCACAGCGTTCTGGTTTGTCAGCCAGACCTCCCCAGTTTTGTATCATCTGCAGACTTGCTGAGGGTACACTCTGTCCCTTCGTCCAGGTCATTGATGAGTATATTGAACAGAACTGGACCCAGCACTGACCCCTGGGGAACACCACTTGTTATGGGCCTCCAACTAGACTCTGTACCACTAATCACAACCCTCTAAGCGCTCTTTCAGACAAATGTTGAATAAGTGGAGTAAACTTGTGGTTGTCTATCATAGCTTTTTTCACCACCAATAGACGTATAAACAGTTTTTATGACCTATTAAATAAGTAATTTAGACTTTTTACAGTCTCTCCCTTTTCCTTGAACCCTCATCTCATTTCTCTATTTTTCTCTTGAGCAGCTAAATTATTCTTCTTCCTTTCCTTTCGTAATATTCTTTAGTTACAAGATTGAACTCGGTCTGCTTCTTTCTTGTCTTACCTGGTCTTTTCCCATCACAAAGCCATTTTTTCCTAGTGCTAACTCATTTTCCTTTTCTAGGAAAGGTTCTCTTCTTTGTCCTTTATCTCAGACATTTAAGTAAAGTTTCTTGATGTGAGTATTTTCATCCCCAGACTTTAGTATTCATAGACTTTGTTTAGTACACTTGTCTATCCACTTGTATAATTTCTGGTGACTTACAGCTGCTGTCATCTCAGAAAAGTTGAGATTACTTTGCCTGTGATTGAGATTTTGCCCATGTTGCCCTCACTGAATCACCAGTAAGAACTGTGAGGCTAAAGAGAGGGCAAAATTACTTGGTCATGTGATAAACCACTTTGTATAGGAGAAATTCATGTAGTTACAATTCAGTGTGTCAGGTGCAGTGGAGCAAGAGTACCTTTGGTGTCACAGAACCATGAACTTTGTGGAGTTAGTGATCTGTGGCTTGCTAAAGAATATGGAAGTGAGATAGAAGATTTCTTGGTTTTGTTTGGTTTTTTTAAAAGGTTCATTTTTTTGTTTGTTTGGCTTTGGTTTTGGGGTTTTTTTTTTCTTTCTAAATTGGTAGGAGCATTATTTGTGATCCACAATACCAGAGTGAAGTTAACCTCTTTTCACTCTTGGTGTACAGTTTTCTAGAAATTTAATACTATCTGTTTCTGTTTCTATATGTTGGTGAGTTTTGGCAAAGAGAGCCTGCATCAGAGAATGGGTATCAATGTGTGTGAATCAAAGTAAACTTAAATAAGCTGTGAAATAGGCAGACTTCACTGTATGTGTTCCACTATGAAATATTTGTCCAACATTCTAGTGTGCTTCTGTATTGTATTTCATGTTTCACTTTGTCTTACTCCAAAGTTGAGGGCAGGTGTAACTTTTATGAATTATTGGACTATATAATGACAGTTCCTCTCAAAGAATAGCTCATGAGACTATCTTGATACACCAAGGATCTTCAGATTGAACTTTTGTTGTTGCAGAAATTGCTACAACTCTTCTGACTTGAGAGAGACATTTTTATAGTTTATATATTGTTAAAGAAATTGATGGAATTTAGATTTGACTAACCAGAGAGGTGTTTGTGATCCTTTTTCCTGTTCTAGGTTATATGTCTCCACACCCATCTCCACTAGGAGCACCAGAGCATGTGTCCAGTCCAATGTCTGGAGGAGGTCCAACTCCACCCCAGATGACTCCCAGCCAGCCAGGACCCATTATAGCAGGAGACCCACAAGTCATGAATCAACCTAACAGAGGTCCTTCTCCTTTCAGCCCTGTACAGCTGCATCAGCTGCGGGCTCAGATTCTAGCATACAAAATGTTAGCTAGAGGTCAACCTTTACCAGAGAATCTCCAGCTTGCTGTTCAGGGCAAGAGGACCCTGCCTGGCATTCAACAGCAGCAGCCTCCCAGTGCCTTCAACAGACAGTCTGGTAAGTGAATGTAGGCCTTGTGTTACTGTGCAGGTAATCTGTGAAGTTCTGCCTGGGGGAAATTAAGGCCCGGGTGCTGTGCAGGGCTGTATTTTGAGACTATTCTTGCATGTAAGTGAACAGCAGCCATTGCTTTTAAGCTTGAACAAGTGCATAAACCACATCTTTGATTAATAGGATGTTGTAAAAACTGAAATAGAAGTGATTTCACTGTGCAACACTGTGTCCATGATGATTATGCGTGACATTTTTGAATGTTACTTATACTTGACTGACCTCAAGTTTACTTTTCTACTTAGAGTGAATTTTCAGTCTCTTGTCACTATGCAGAAAAGTAGATAAAAAAAGTCTGGAGCAAGTTGACTGATTATTTAGGTTGTTGAAAGTAAAACAGACTATGTATAGTATGCTGTTAAGTGAAAAACATTAGGAAAAGGACATGCTCTTTTCTCTGATGATAATAGATGTTAAAGTGCAGTAAGTAAGCACATGCTGGTCCTAAAAAAACCTTTACATTAAATGCCCTGCACATTAGTTTCTGAACATTTCCGTTACTGACTCCACATTAAAAACTGAGGGTTAAGGTTATACCATTTTCTTTTCAGTAATGATTTTAATAATTTTACTGATCACTTTGTTTTGGTGGATGGGGCTTTACTACCATGTAAGTGTTGGGTTTTTTTTGTAGGAAACATAATTTCCATATGTATTTTTTCACTACAAAATATACTTAAATCCATATTTAATGAAGAAAAGTACTACTTACATGATTAGACTAACATGCTAAGAAGCTGAATGATTTTTGAATACTTCAAAATACTTTGTATCTTAAAAAGTTTCTTTCCTCTGTCAAATTGCAGGTATTGGGTTACATACAATGAGTGGTGCTGCAACTGGACCAGGACCTGCTACAGGAATGCCTGGACATACAGCTGCCATTACCCCTAAAACTTGGAGTGAAGGTATAGCAGAGTAAAACTGATATCAATAATGATAATTTTATGTTATGTTCAGAGTTAGGGTTAAACAGTGTGGATAGTGTTTGGGGGGGGGGGAAAGGGGAAAGTAAAAAAGCATGCAGAAAAACAGTGCAACCTTTACTGGGCTTAGGACTTGAACCAAGGACAGTCTAACCATTTTTTCTTCTATGAATGACTTGACTACATGATATTACTGCTGCTGTTAGGCAGACTAAACATGAAGCCCCTTTTTACAATCAGAATGAAATATGTAAGCTGCCTTAGGGACACCCATAATACCTACTTATTAAGTTATGTTCTGAGCATGCTTAATTGCACCAAGCTTGTCTTTCATCTGTAGTCTTTGCCACTGTAAACAGAAGTTTTCAAACCATGGTAGAATTTGACTGCTTTTTTTAATTATTTTTTTCAATTGGACTGCTTTGAGTCTTTGAGATCTAAGGAACAGGGTAACTTTTTTTCCCCTGCCTCATAATCAGGTTTTGAACCAAAGCTGATTTTATTGCTTGAAAGTGGAAAAGGTATTGTATTGAAAAGAATTAGAAATCCCTCGTAATATATGTTGTTTGAAGTTTTGGGGTTTATTTTAGAGACATTTAAGAATAATACAATATTTCAGGCTTGCAATATGGTAGAAATTGTTGTTGCTTGTGGGTAAATCTGGGGACAGTAATGACTCCGTGACAGCTGATGTCATAAAAAGTTATCTGTCATTAGTCACCTACTTAGGGCAGCATAAAAAGAAAATTAAATATCAGTACATAATCAGATGCAGAATTGCTTTTTTTGGAATACTCCCAATGAATACTTCCAATTTGAGTAGGATAATAAAGAGGGGGAAAAGTATTTCTTGAGAGGTTGTGTGTATGAGTTTATCAGGCACAGTGATTTCTAACTCAAATGCTACTACTCAAAAATGCTGGCAGATATACAGAATATCTAGATGGATAGTTTTATCTAAATAATCCAGTGTGTCATAATAACATGTCTGCCCTGTTTAGCTATAAGCTGCTTTCTGTTTGTCTTTTTTTCATTGCTGTTTTTTGTTTTGTTTTGGTTTGTTTTTAGTAAGAAAAAAATGGGCTTTCATTGTCATGTCTGTTTGGAGGTTTTATTTGATGTATTTTTAAAGATTGTTATTATTTCTTTAAATTTATTTTTCATTCATGATGCAGTTGTTCATGATAGTATTTTTATTGCAGTTTAGTTTGCATGATTCACTGAAAGCTGAGACTACATGGAGGGTTTTGGTGGGGTTGCTTTCTTTCCTTATTTTTTATAAGATGAAATACAGCATAGTTACGTACAGAGTCTACAGTTTGTGCTCAAGTTCCTTTTCTGGAGTTTGATGCAGATGTGTGAATGAAAAAAGGTGACTCTCTGAAGGAATCTTTTAGGACGTTGGCTTTGAATTAAGGTTGATTACAAGATTGCAGGTATACTTTGTAGTTGTTTATCTGAGCATTAAATTCCTATGACTTCTCCAACAATTAAGTGACATCTTTATTGTTGCAATTTCTAAAATTGTTGGTGACAATTTTAGAACATCTGAGTGCATGAGTAACTTATCATAATGGCATACTGAAATCTATGACCCTTAGTACCTATAAATGACATGAAGTGTTCTCATGTTAACTGAGGTGTTAATTTCAAGACGATTAGAATCAAATTCCGGGCATTTCAAATACTTAAAATACAATTAGTAGAACATCTTAAAGAAACAAAGGCTATGTATGTATGACAGGTACTTCTAAGTACAGTTGTAGAAATTTTGTTTTGTCTGTCTAGTTCTGATAGAGCTCTAAGAGAGACCTGTTTGTACTTGTCAGGTTGTCATTATAGGTGCCGCCTTCTAAGTTGTGCAAGGAAATGAGAGGCAGAGTTAGGTCTAAAACTACAGCTTTTTTGCTTCTTCTTACACTAGATTTAAAGTCAGCAGCAATGTGGAGAAGCAATAGCATACATCTTAAAGCTCCAGGAGTTTGCTTTTCCCCCACACACCTTCCCCCCCCCCGCCTTTTTGGAATACTTCCTGCATTATGTAGTACACTTGCATTTTAATATGTTTGTTTTTTTCCAAAAAAGAGTTTTGTCTATTTAATTGTGCTTTTTATGGTGAGTGTTTACCTTAGCTTCACATTCTGGCTTCAGAAACTGTCTTTATTTTCTTCCTTCATTCCATATGTCATGTTATGAATAAGTACTTTTTTATGATTCAGGCCAGGCCCCAGATCTGAGCGTCTCCAATGCTCAGCAGAAGCTTCCTGCTCCACCCCCCAGTGGGAGGCCTTCTCCTGCCCCGGCTGTTGCCCAACCCACTGCTGCCATGCCTGGGCCTTCTGTGCCACAGCCACCACCTGGACAGCCTTCACCCATTGTTCAGCTGCAGCAAAAGCAGAATCGCATCAGCCCTATCCAGAAGCCACAAGGATTGGATCCTGTTGAAATTCTCCAAGAGCGTGAATATAGGTAAAAGAGAATAACAAGATTCAAACGCATACGCACATGGTTGTTTTTCAGTTTCTCAACGGAAACTCCTTGCGATCAACTGCTCTAAGTAACAGTAGTATAAACCAAGTTTATAGAATGATAAATAAAAGGGAGATTATAACAGTGGAGATCAACAGGCTTGTGAACTAGTGGCCACAGCAAAAAAAGTAAATTATTAGTGATAGTGGGGTTGGCTGGACTACCAGGAATAGAATATTAACGAGGTCACAGGCAAGGTGCATTGTCATGACCAGAATCCAGGCCTTGATCCCAGAAAAGCTCTTACTTTTCATAAAATAATGCTTAAGTAAATTATTGGCATCTTGTCACGGTCATTCGATCAGTCTTGCCCTTTTTACGTTAGGACTGAATGGCCATATCTGTTGGAACATGAGCAGTCACTATTTTCTAATAACTTTTTCAGAAGGCTTGTAGAATACGCCATTATATGGTTTCACAGTTGCTCTGGATGAAGAATTTTAACACTAACCTGAACCCAGAATCATGTGGCCAGTATAATGTAACCTCTTCTGCATCAGCTAACCTCACACTGTTACTCCTGTCTTTCCAGCCCTGCTCCATTGCACTGTTTGTGCCAAACTATTCCATCATAGTATGGATAAATGGGTGAAAGTAGAGAGTGACAGAAAACTTTTATGTTGTATTCACTAACGTGCAGAACTGGTTGCAGATACAGCACTAGGTTATAAACACCCTAATCTCCTTGGCAGAGTAACCGAGGTGGAAGTTTGATAGGGATTCTGCAGCAGGAGGGTCTTATTTTTTATGGTAGCACATAGATAATGATCAAAGGCTTTTTAATGTTGAACACTGCTTGAATTTGGGTTTGCTTTGTGTACCAGAATGCTTAGGACTTAGAATCATAGAATTGTCAGGGTTGGAAGGGACCTTAAAGATCATCTGGTTCCACCCCCCCTGCCATGGGCAGGGACACCTCCCACTAGAGCAGGTTGCTCAGAGCCCCATCCAGCCTGGTCTTAAAAACTT
>WTSP01026865.1:0-12652 GCA_025331215.1 Actenoides lindsayi | reverse complement strand
GGTGAGGGCAGAACAAGAGAGTGTGTAAGTGTGTTTTATAAGGGGCAGGAACAGGAAGGGGAGGGCGGAGGGAGGGGGGGGGAAAGGAGGGGAAAGGGGGGGGGGGGGGGGGGGGGGGAGAGCAGGAGACAGGATTTTACATTTTGTTTCCAAATACAAATATGCTTTTGCTGAGATTTAGGCTCAGTTCCAATTCACCTATCATTCCTGATTATTTTGACAAGCACAAGCCAAGGTGACTCAACTGTTCTAATTTAAAGCAGGAAGAGTGTGTAAGCATAATCTTAAAAAACAAAATCCTATCTTCACTCTGAAAAGCACAAGAATGCCATACTGAGCTCTCTAAGAGTAAGGATTTACTTGCAGTATACTTGGTCTGTCTTTTTTCACAGCACTGCTTTTGGTATTGTACCTTTCAACCACTGCTGTCAATTATTTGAGAATTGCCTTAGTCATAAAATATACTATATAGATTTTAATTATAATTATAATTTTCTTGTTTATGACCCAGTTATTACACTCTTTTCCTTGTAAATGTCATGGTATCTCCTCTAAAGGCCTTCAGGAAAAGAGAGATGCCAAAGAACATTCTTTCAGATGTGTTGCTTAAAAAAGAAGAAGACAAAAGAAAATCTTAACTCTACTTTCTGAAAGCCTGCAATCCTTCTTTCCCACTCTTACTGTGATGAGCAAACACTTGAACAGTCATGTTATCAAAAATACAGGGTTGCACATTAATTTATTAGTCAAAAAGTAGGATTTATCTCATTCGGCTGCATAACAATGACAGACAACGTTAGTGCATTCTAGTATCCTGGTCTCAAACTGAGTTCCGGATCTCCAAATGAATGGGATCAGAGACAAAGTGAAAGAAAGAAAACCAGTCAAAAGGAATGGACAGAACAGCTGGTTCTTGTGACATTTTCTTACATAGTTCATCAAACAGTTCCAGCAGACGCATTTGACACTTGTAATTTCAGACAGTGCCTCATCTTTACTAACAGGCTGTGCATTTCACCAAAGTTCTGCATGATAGGGAGGTAACAAAAGCATTTATTTAGCTTCTTTATAAATTCATTAGCTTGTCTTATTTTTTTCTTAGTAACTCAAATAACCTAGTACACTCACTTCTGCAACGTCAACAACATCATCATTACCTACCACATGGAGAAACAGCATGATTCCAAGTTTTCAACTCTGCCACTCCTCCCCTATCTCAATATTTTGTATTATTTTATTTGGGGCTTATTTTGCCATTTTTAGCTATTTCTTTATAGTCAGGTCCTGAAAGACTCCAAAGAAGGAGCCTATACAGTTTCCCTAGGCTCCTGCTCCACTGGTTGTCTATCCTTGTGGGAAAAACATTTTTCCCTTATAACGAGTCTAAACATTGATTTATTATTTTTTTAACCTGTGTCCATTTTCTGTTATGCTTCCATTAAACAACACCATCAGGAGCTTAGCTCTGTCTTTCTGGCAACCTCCTGGGAAGCACTGGGAGGGCTGCTGTTAGGTCCCCTGAAGCTACCTCTTCTCCTGACTGAACAAGTCCCATTCCCTCACCTTGTCTTCACAGGGCAAAAGCACCAGACCCTGATCATCTTGGTTGCCCTTCACTGTACTTGCTCCAGGTTATTGATGCCTGTCCTGTATTTGGGGCTGAGTTGGGAGACCAATACTGTCATGATCTAGATATGTTGTCCAATAATGGTGAGTAGTGGGGAACACTTTCTTCAATCTACTGACTATGCTCTTGTTCATACAGCCCAGGACACTGTTGACCTGCCTTGATGCCAGGGCCCACTGCTGGCTCCTGTGCAGCTTACTGTTCACCAAGATTCTGAAGTGCTTTTCAGCAGCACTGCTTGCCAAACAGTCAGTGCCCAGACTATATCATTTCAGGGCTTGTTCCCACTCAGATACAGGACTTTTCAGTTGTCCTTGTCGAATTTAGTGAGGTTCCTGTCAGCCCATTCCTCCAGCCTGCCTAGGTCTCTCTGAATGGCAGCCTTGCCCTCAAGAATATCAAGAGGTCATCTCAATTTTTTTGTCACCTGAAAACCTGACAAGAGTACGCTCTGTCACCTCCTCCAGGTTACTGACAAAGATGTGAAAAGTATAGGTCTTAAGACAAGCATCTGTGATACCATTATCTAGGTACATACGATCCATTCACTCCTGCCCTCTGAGCCCAAGCATCTAGTGATTACCCAACTAGTAGATCCCATTCTCTATGAACCACTTAAATAGATATATATTCCATGCAGTACAGTGTGTGCTACAATACATAGTTAAAAATACTATCAAGAAACCAGCTTCTTTGAGCAAGAACTCAATACTTTCAGTATTTCTTTAAAGGGTTCCTTGTCTGAAGGCTTCTCCTTCATTGTTGCATCTTAACAGAACTAAGTCTTCCTAACCTCATAGAGATCTTGTAGCAAAACCCAAGCCTCTCCATCAAAGCACTATGTAATTATATAGTCCTGAAGACACTGCTAGCTGTGAGGAAAGCTACCTTCATAATTTCTACCATCAACATACTTCTGCCTCTTGAGTTAATTGACAAAATACAGCCTATTACTCAGCAACATTCCTTTCAAACATGTTCTGTCTATTCCTCTCCTGCCATCATATTGCTCAATACTTATCCCTGCTTAAACAGAATCTGATTAAGCTTAAATGCAGGCGGAAGCAAAGAGGAAAACACAGAAAGGTACGTGACAGTAATAAGTCTACAGCACCATAATTGCATGAATCAAAAATATATTGGTATATTTTTTTTTTCCTGGTATTAGAATGAATTTAGGATAGCCTAAATTATTCTGGGTTATAATTTAGTTACTCTAAACATGCTTAAAATGTAGAGCAACAGTTCTATCTTAGATTACTTTGTAAAATAGGCTTCATAATCCACGTTGTACGGAGTCTCAGTCTTTTGATATTCCATTATAATCTTCCACTGAAGAAGTCAACCTCTCCTGGTCTCTTTCAGTGTCTCTCCACAGTATGTTCTGATTTGTGAAGATAATATAAGATCACAGTCTGGATTAGTGAACTCAGATGTGAAGTCTGGAGTCTATTATTACGCACTAGGACAGGATACAAAATGTCTGTTTTTACGCTTAGAATGTGAATGTTGATGCCAAAGGCAATTTAATTGTGAAGATGTCAGTCTTGAGCACAGATCAGCAGGAGCACCCACCTCTGAAGATAATAACGAAGCGCTAATGATTGCCTGCTCTGGTGTTTGCCAAGTTATACTACAGTGGGTTTGTACAGGAATGAATACCACGTGCCATATCCTATATCTCTGACACAGATTTCAGATTATTGCCTCAGGACCAACTACTATGCCATAAAAAGCGGCACCCCTTCCTCACCGCTCAGGCACACCCTAACCAAGGACTTCAGATTTCCTCCCCCAAACCACCTCAAAGAGATACGACACGCTTCCTTATTTCCCAACCCACGCACAAATTTTCTGTGCCTGTACGTCCGGATTCCCACCGCACCCCCACTCCCAGCACCCCGCACGACTCCGCACGGGCAGGGTCGCTCTGGGCCGCCAGGGGGCGCCCTCGGGACAACGTTCGGGAAGCTGAGCCGGGCCGGGCCGGGCCGGGCCGGGCCGAGCCGAACCCTCCGCGCTCGTCACCAGCAGCGTCACTCGGTAATCCCCTGGGAGGGCGGCGGGGGCGCTTGGCAGCAGGTGACCGAAGTAGCCGGGGCTGGGATACAGCGTTTTATGTCAACGACCAACAAACATGACTGTGCTTCAGAACTGAGGGATGACGAATAACCACCTGCCAGCCTTCTGCACCGCGCTCCCACCCAGCCGCTGCCCAGGAGTCAGCTCCCGGGGAGGCTGGCAAGCACACGGAGGCACCAGGAGGAGAACAAGATTTCGAGGAGGGGTACAGTTGCATGCTCAGGGTGCTGCCCCACGCGAAATAATCCCTGCCTCTCGGAAAAGCAGCTCCGCTAGCTTGGCTAGAGCGCTACTAAGCAAATTACTCCTCCTGGCGGTGCCACCACGGGCTGAGAGCGGCGGCTACACGAACGTGCAGGTTCTGGTCGGCTTTTGTTTTGTCTCCTGGTTGTTTGTTTGGGTTTTTTTTGCTCCCAGCATAAGCTTCAAGGACAGAATGGAGATGGAGAGTAAACTACACTTTGGATGAATATGATAATGTATCAGTGCAAAAAAAAAAACAAACCCACAAACCGTACAAAGCTATTGCCTGGGTTCTTTGACTTAAAATAGAAAAAAAAAAAAAAATCTCTCCATGGCTTAGTTCATCACAGGAAAAAAAAGAAGACTTCAGAGTATACCTCAAAGTTTAAGTTTGCCTCACTACAGTGGAGGCAGTGAATTAAATGTCCCCCACTCCAGAGACAGCAGGTGCAGCCTTAAGCTGTGCCTATTTCCCTCTCCCCTCCCTTTCCCTACATCAATCATTCAAATATTCTGACAGAAAGCCAAGGGAAGCCCTGGAAATAACTAGGGCAAATAATATGAAGAGCAGTGAAGCCGTCTCAAAGTCAGATGGAGGAAGACAACCACATACTTAGTTATATTAAAGGATACTTATTTTCTTGGCACAAGAAAATTCTTTGGCTAGGATGCAGAGATTGGATGAATGCATGCAAAGACAGGAGGGAAATAATTCATGTTTGTTCCTCTCTTCATATGAGTCATTTTGGCCTAAAACACATCTTCCAGAAACTTTTTGGCTGAATTTGGCCATATTAGTTTACAATCAACATCAGCAGGCTTATCTAGTTCAGAATACTGTGAATAACTTTCAAGTATGGTTGCTTGTCACTACTGTGCACAGTATTTAAACATGTGAAAAACATGACAAACTGTACACTACATTTTAAGCTGAAAAAGACAGCTACTGGTCAACAGAACTACATTATTCTAAAGTACACAGCAAAATTTTTTAATTAAAAGTAATTTACATATTCATACCTTCAGTTGTCCTAATTATCTTCTGTGCCCAGGGACAGAGAAAAGTAAAGTATATTATATGAAGATTAAAACAGTACACATACACTTTATTTTAAGAAAACTAAATCCAGGATTAAATAAGAAAACTCTTAAGTGCAGACATTCTGTCTTTAAAACAAAACAATTTACATGCTAATCTTAGAGCAAATATTTTAGAACTGTAAGTCTAATCAAAACAACTGTAAAACATTATAGTCTACAAAATGACAAAGCACATTATTTGCAGAGAAAAGGGGTTATGTCTTGCTTAAAAAATGAACAACTGCACATTTCCACAGGTAGCTCTCAAACGTCTGTTGGAAGATTTTTTTAATGTCAAGACCTGTGCTCAGCTTTAGCAAACAACGCGGTCAAAAGAAATAGCTTTGTACAGCCAAACTGTGTGTCAGGACCAACGTCCTTGTATGTATCCCACAAGAGAAGGGGAATTACTTAATAGTAGTCTTAACTTGGTCCTGTCGACCAAATGGCCACCAGTGGCTTAAGTGGCTTCCATGCACATGTGTACCTTACCTTCTGATTCAGTTCTATTTGAAAATAGTTCAGTTTGTACTATCCAAAACATCCCCATGACATCCACAAAATATAAGGGACAATCAGGAGATTCTCTTTCTAGGTATTCCCCTGATCTCAAATAAGCTATGAATATATATATATGTGTGTGTAAAAAAGAAACCCATGTAATGTGAAAAGTAAATATCACTCTGGAGTACACAATCTTTTCCTTTTCCGTTTTCACTTTTGTCCTAAACTTAAAATACTATTAACAGCTAAGGAAATTTAGAAGCCTCCCTTCCTCTAAATGAAAAGGTACTGCATTAGATTGTGTAATGTAAGACACAGTATCACATGCTCAAGAAGAAACCAAATTTGTTCATTGTGTAACACTATTTAATCCTTTTTTTGGCAATGACTTCACTAAAAATGCAGTTATTCTAAGATGTGATATGAAAACCCATAGGTTAGAAAGAATGATACCTAATTCACCTCATAAAATCAGTGAAGTCAAGAGGGTAAAACTTAACACTTTTTGGTCAACTTTGAATAACAACGCACTGAATTTGCTACAGTTTCCTTAAAAAATCCTTAGTGTTTGGGAGATGTAGAATTTGGGACCCGTCTCATATGGAGTGCATGGAAACTGATTTCTGAGCTGTTTGCTTGTTTAAAAGTTTGTAAGAACTTTTTTTTTTTTTCCTTACAAAACTGGATTCTTTTTCACGAAGCAAGGTATGCAGAACATCTTGAACTTGCTTGTGCCCATCATATTGAAAAACTATCAAGGAACATAGATATGATATTCAAAGTGCAAGTTTTCAAAAGCTCAGAGAGTCTGTAAAAGCCAGGAACTACTACATTGACATGGACACAATCTGGAGTACAGCCAGGTGTCATAGTACATTTTAGAAGTCTCGTCTTGGGTAAGGGTTGGGTTTTCTAAGAGTTTATACTATTTATCAAACAATATCAGCATCTGTGTTTCTGTTATGTCAAACACAAGTAAACACACAGAAACATGCACCCAAACTCGGACCTCATTTCAAAACCTCCTCTCTCAAAGTTACTGGTTATGCATTTACAGGTGAGAGATCAACAGGACATCAACATTGGAGCATTCCTGAATTAAGCACAAAGTGCCAGATGGCCCTCAACTATGAAGCCCTGTTTAGTTACTAGACAAATACATTACTAGTTCAATAACAGTATTCTGCCCTTTTACATCATCCATAAAATGTAAGAATATTCTCCAAGAGAACAGACTTCCTCTTGCAAATCATTAATCCTTTGAACCACTGCAGAGGATGCTGATGAGAACTCTGAGCACCATGTATGTTTTACACTGTTGGGACCTGTCTGCAGTTGCTGTCAGTTAACAAAAATGTTTGCAGAGGACCCTGAGCTACTCTCAAATAAAAAACCAAAACAAAACATTGTAAAAGCAAGTTCTCCAGCTAAGATGACTACAATATGAAAGAGTAAAATCCTTGTTGCCAAGGCACAAGAAGCTGTATAAAAACTTCATATATGTTTATGCCCTAATAAGAAAATGAGAAATTTGGAACACTTCATAGATGCCCAATTAAATTTGTTCCAAATATAAAAAATAATATTAATAACTTGGCATTAATTAATATTTTAAATATATATATAACTATAAAAGCTGGGATTTGTTTGTTTTTAAATAAGCTCTGTACCTGTCCTGAAAGAGAATAAAAAGCATCCAACAATGAGAAATACTAGTTGAAGACATATGGACAAAACATTGACATATGTCTACTTGCCTTTAAATTGATTTTCAATTTCTATCTCATAATTAAAAGAGAGAATGTGAAGCCAACTTTGGGGTTTGATGCATTCAAGCACTATCTTTTCCTTTCTTTCCACATTACTGATAGCTTGATATATCCTCTCCAATGGACTGGAAAAAAAAGAAATCTCCCTTTCTGTTTTAGTTAAAAGCTATTTACCGGTGTACTCTGGGAAAATGAATCTCTGAATCTTGGCTATGAAGGTGCGCATTCCACATGCAGATCAGGAGCAGTAACGATCCTCAAACAGATCTAAACCTGTTTTCACTCTTGGTAATATACCTGTGAAATAGGAAATATATTCTGATATCTCATAACCCATTCCTATCTTTATAAGCAGACATTAAATATGGTTTTGCAAAGAGGAGCTTTAAAAAAAAAAAATTAAAAAAAAATGAGGAACAGAGGACATTTCCTACTTTGAGTCTGACATAACATGAACTACCAAAACTTACGAAGAGTATCATGGGGTAAGAAAACTCTTAAGACTGTAAAGGCAGAAAAGAATTACAATACTTTTTCTTAGCTTAATTTGATGAAAAAGAGAAAAAGCAGATGTGCAAACTAATTGGTGTTCATAGAAATAATGGTTTGTCCAAACAGAATGGATCCCATTCTCATTACATACTGAGATGACTTACCAATAAAGCAGTGTATGTGCTTCCCTGTGGATGCAAGTTTCCCTTGCGAACTCAAGAAAGTACTTAAAAGTTCAAATTCCTAGTGGGTTGTGTATGGCCTTCGAATAGTATCAGAAGAACATCTAAACAGCTTGCATTCCCCTGTATAATTTATAACAATGCTAATAATAAGAGATTTGGATTGGAAAATTTGGTATATAAAAGGGCATCAAAAGCTCTCAGATGTCAGCAAACAGAACTCCAGAAACAGTATATGCATGTTACAGACTAACATTATGCATATCAGTTTTGCTACCGTACCAAATTTAATAGTAAATTTGGTAGACGGAAATAAACTTGTGATCTACGATACATGTCTGACAGCATTCCTCTTGTAACAAGCCTTTCCTGTAACAGCAAACTGTTTTGTCATCTGTACCTCCCCTAAAAATTTGCCTTCCATTTATAAAATGAGTCAAAGTAGTTAAGGGGAAAAACCCAACAGTGCCAGTATCATTAAATGATGTATGAGCAGTACCAACATGGAGTTAATCTACTGAATCAACTAATTCTTAATTGCTCAGTTCAAGATGTTGGCTCAGTGACCAGTGACAAGGGAACATGTAGTGCAAGTGTAGAGTGGTCCCCAAAAAAGGGAAAAACAGGAGAAAGGGGAGAAAGGCAACCTCTTGATACTGGCAGCATATGCAGAAACCAAAATTAGAACAGTCATGGTTCAGAGGCTTCTCTCTCCCCACTCATTTTCTTTAATAGAATAACTGAAAAAAAAAAGTCAAACATGACATGGACTTTAGTTTGCAGAAATTCCTCAGGCATTGGTTATGAACTTTCCACAGATGTTAGCTGTTTTCAAATGGAAATTACACTGTCAGACATTATTTTCTCAGAAAAACAGTTTTAAACTCTTTTGATCAGAAGAGATTTAGCTCAGTTTCACATGAGTCAGGGTGAACAATTTCTAGATGGCCCTCTGGGATCAGCATTTGGATGTGAAAAGACAAAAGCTCTTCAAGCAACATGACAATAGAAAAACTGGAAGTATCTTCTGTAGTATGAAAGTAGGGGAAGGGAATGGTGGGAAGAAATGCATGAGGACTATAGGGATTTTCCAAAAGAGCATGGAAGAAAGCAGCCAATAAACTGACAAAGTATACAACATCACTTATTTCCCAAACATTTAGTCTCAAAGGTACAAAAAGGGTTTTTCTAGCTTTCAAAACAACTAGCAAAGCTGCCAACTGTTACTCAATGTATTATCAAGCTAAAGGGGGTGGGGGGAGGAAAAACACAGAGAGGGCTTTTATCTTCTGCAACACTGACCAAATCTGTGAATTTAAAAGTAAGGACTTAAGGTGTAGGTCTTTCCTGCAGGGCAGCATAGATTGGTGGACATTAAAATTAGTACACAGAAATGTGTACTGATTTGAAACAAGTGCCCTGAGATCTTGGTAGTACAATCTTTCAAAGCAAAGGGGGATCTCCCCATCAGGGACCATCTGTAATTTAATTTTCTAGTAATTGGACAAGATAAACACAATACCTGGCTGAATGATGTAATCTGTTGTTCATACCAGCACATTTATATACTGCCTTAAAAACAACCGATGGTGGAGGAAATTCCTCAACAAATACATTTAGTGGAGATGGATGGTTTGCTATTAACAGTTAAGATGTCTGGTTCTGGTTAAATTACTGTTTGTTATAAATTAATTTCTAACTTAACCTGAAGAGAAATCTAATTGAAACATTTGTCTCAGATAATCTTAAATGCTATAAGTATTTATACCAGTTACTCTCTAAAGTCTTCATGTATGGGAATACATCTTTACACGTACAAAACCAGAATTGTGCCATTAAAGGCTTTAGACAGCTTTCTTCAGAAAAAGAATGAATGATCAGATGGTCCATTAACTTAAAATGGAGAAGGAAAAGAAGAAAGGAAAAGAAGAAAGGAAAAGAAGAAAGGAAAAGAAGAAAGGAAAAGAAGAAAGGAAAAGGAGAAAGGAAAAGGAGAAAGGAAAAGGAGAAAGGAAAAGGAGAAAGGAAAAGAAGAAAGGAAAAGAAGAAAGGAAAAGAAAGAGAACCACTTTATCAGGGGTTAATTGATGTCTTTTCTATCTTCCCATAGAAAAGTCTAGTCCTATGCATGAACAAAAAAATCTTAAGGATGAAGACCAAGAATGGACAGCATTACAGCAGACCTTGTACAAAGAATACTGGTCCTTGCAGCTCCTACCTGATTATAATGTTCTACGTCAAAAATTCCACTCAAAATCTACAAATTCAAGAGGAGGCCAAGACAAATCTTCACATACTCTACAGAAAATCTCATGATTGTGAGATTTTTTTGTTTTGTTTTTTGTTTTGTTTGTTGGTTTTATTTGTTCGTTTGGGGTTTTTTTTTTCTATCACTATCACTCAGTGGCATTCAGCACCAGTGTTATTTGCCACCACCTGGACTCTGATTTTGTGCATGAGTTTGATTGTCACAGTTCAGAGTATATCACAGATCAGAAAAGCCACATGGTTACCTTTGAAAAATATCCTTCCCAAGACATGTAGGACTTAAGCTTTCAAATTAGTCTGAGTCCCATTATACTACAGGTCGCACAAATACACTAATTAACAGATGCCTCTGCAGTTTACAGGCTGACAGCCTCAAGAGGTAGTCCCCTCCAGTTCTGCTGGAGCACCAGTATAAAGGAAGAAGAAATTGTCCATAACTAAGGATATATTTCTTTAGTGGCTAGCAGCTTTTGAAAGAGCAATTTATTCTGCTACTTTTTCTATTGAAAACAACCAAAATGTTTCTTTTCAACAACAAGAAAACCATCAATAGCAAGCAGTTCATAAACAAGAAAAGCAAAAAGAATTTCCTCATCTTCCTGTTTAGGTACGTACCAAGTTAATCTTTTTTTTTTCTTCTTCTCCCCCCCCCTTTTTATTTATTTATTTTAATCTTTCCTTACCTAAAAACATGGGAAAAATTCAGCTTAGTCACCAGCATCTTGCCTACATCTTGTATTTACAGCATTCATTCTATGTTTGCTCTGCTTTAATGACATTATAGCAACAGCCTATTTGTTACCTTCCTTTTAAGAGTGTGATAAAGAAATTTAGCATAGTAGCTGGAGTTCCATAAAATAATAGTTAAAATCATAAAACTAAGCATTTTTCAGTAGTGACCTTGCAAGGTGCCAAAGGTTAAAATGATCTAAATAAACTACAATAAAGATTTACCTGATTTAAAACATAACATGTAATTCACTCTGCCTTCATACAATGAACAACTATCAAAATACTTGCAGGTCTGGATTTCAAACAGCTAAGGCTTTTGCAAAAGAACTCTCACCACACTCATCAAATACAGTCTAAACACACAATGCAAGAATATTCATTATTTAAGATATTCAAGGCCTTCTCCTTGTCTTTTATTAGCATATTTCCCTCAGAATCTAGGAGGGGATAGAGGCCCTCCCTGGCCTTTCTTTTGTTATTAATGTATTTGTAGAAATTTTTCTTATTGCTCTTCACCTCTAAAGCCAGATTAACTTCTAGTTCAGCTTTTGACCTTCTAATTATTTCTCTGCATGACCTGACAACATTCTTATACTCATTATGAGTCAGCTGCCCCTTCTTCCAGGGGCCATGAACCCTCCTTTTTTCCCTGATTTTAATCCAAACCTCTATATTCAGCCAGGCTGGTCTTCTTCGACGCCGACTTGACTTGTGGCATGTGGAGATGGCCTGTTCCTGTGCCTTCAAGACCTCCTTCCTAAAAAATGTCCAGCCTTTCTGGACTCCTACATCCCTCAAAACTGACTCTCAAGGGACTCTATCAAGTAACCTCTGAAACAAGTCAAAGCTTGCCCTTCAAAAGTCCAGAGTGTCAGTATTGCTGCACCCCCTACTAATATCTCTAAGACCAGAGAACTTAATAGTTTCATGGCCGCTATTCCCTAGACAGCCTCCAACTGCCACGTCCTCCACAAGTCCTTCTCTGCTTACAAACAAGAGTTCCAGAAGGGCACCTTCTCTGGTCAGTTCACTTACCAACTGTGTAAGGAAGTTGTCCCCTACACATTCTAGGAACCTCCTGGATTGTTCCCTCTCTGCTGTGTTATGTTTCCAGAAGATACCTGGGAAGTTGAAGTCCCCCATAAGAACAACAGCAAGCAACCTTGAGATTTCTCCTAAGTGCTTATAGAATATTTCATCTACCTCTTTCCTCTGGTTGAGAGGTCTATAGCAGACACTCACAGCAATATCAGCTATTTGGCCTTGCTCCTTAACCTGATCCAAATACACTCAACCTGGTCATCACTTTACTTGATTTCTGAACATGCATAACAATCCCTAACATACAGGGCCATCCCACCACCTCTGCTTCCCTGTGTATCCTTTCTAAAGAGCTTGTAGCCATCAACTATGGTACTCCAGTCGTGTGAGGCATCCCACCATGTTTCTGTGATGGCCACTATGTTATAGCTTTCCTGTTTCATCATGGCTTCAAGCTCATCCCATTTGTTGCTCATACTCCATGCATTTGTATACATGCTCTTCAGATGAGCTAATGATCCCAGCACCTTTTTGTGAGTGTGGGTCCCATTTCCTACCAGACACTTCTCAGATACTTCCCTGACTTCTAAAACATCAACAACTGGCCCTACCTCTTCATTTCTCATTACATG